>CM031918.1:13418025-13473096 GCA_018703695.1 Prunus fruticosa | reverse complement strand
AACATGAGCAAGTTCGATTTAGCGGTTTTAGTTAGACATAAAGAAATTGTAATTCTCATTAACTGAAAGAATGGTTTGTACAAGCTTTATATTAAATTACAATGATGAGCTGTCAAATACAGCTGTATAAGATTAGTTACAAATGGCTAACTAACTAACAAACGATTTACTGCCTTTAAAAGGTTCACCATTTCCTCCTCAGGGGGATGGAATCTGAATCCACGCAGCAAGGGAAGCAACCATTCTTCTGTTATTGTGCTTCTCATCCCTCCTGCAACTGTTTTGGAAAATTGGAATAAGATTATCATCTTTGCATCTGTCACCAAATTCTAAAAATTCAAATGCATCTTTGTGTAACCGTGAAGCATGAGTTTCTACTCTTTCAATTCTCGCAGCTGAAATTTCTGGAGGACTCGTTCATGCAATACAGTGGCATTATTTCTGCTGGTAGAATCCAAGGAGTCCCACATAGTTTTTGGCGCAGCCAGGTCAGGTTGCTTCTGAGAACTCAAGTTTAAGTCAACATTGCATTCCACAGTGCCACATGAATCTGCTAGTAAGAATTCTTTTAGATAAAGTATTGTAAGTTAAACACAATGTGAATTGATAATGTAATGAAGTCCTACCAGTGGGGATAACAGACAAGTCCAAATAAGGAAGTGATCTGCCTAAATGAGGGGTTTCTATTGCTTTAAGATCAGCACTTGATAAAACTTGAGCTTCGTCTCTTATCAATGCATGGGTTTTTCCTGGTTTACATAGAGTTGCAGCTTCAGAAGAGGAGTCTCTAGTATCACTACTTTTTCTTAAATGACCCATGCAAAGAACTTCAACATCCATTGCACTTCGAGCACTCTGGCCAAGTACTTCTCCAGCCTGTTGTAAGCCGTCGCTGCCTGTCTTTTCGTCATCATGAAGTTGTTCTTCTTCACGCATCAAACTGTCCCGATGAATGAAGTAAGCAATTAAAATATAAGAAACCAATAAGTTATGAAGTTAATGTGAACCTACATTTTAGTTCCAGCGGCAGCAGATCCAGCACGAGCATATGTAAAATCAATGATCCGCAGCAAAGAAATTAGATCGGTGGTTACATATTACATATACAGAAATGAAGTATCAGGTTAAGAATGCACATATTAGTGTAGTCAGTCAGCCACTCGAGGGCAACTAAGCACTAACAATGATGCACCTTTTATTCTGACCTTGTTTTTATACATATGTATTATTATAGAATACATGTAAATGAGAATGTATTTTCCATGTCACATCTATTTTCTATTTCTCATTTCACATGACTATGTTTGTGCTCATAGGCAGATACGCTATTTCCAAATTGACAAAAGATAGGCTTCATATTACATACCTCTCTGGAGTGCTTCAAATCTGCTTCATGATCTACTAAGCAGTTTTCAGGGGAAGTTTCTTCATAAGAACTGGTATTAGTACAAACAGATTTATTGAATTTGGTTCTCAATGAGCAGCTATTTTCCACGGGCAATGATTTCCTTTGTATATTAGACTCATGCATATCCTTTTTTCTTTTATTCCTTCAGCAGAAAGTAATCAATGGGGTGGTCAACTTGTTTCACGCAAGCTGAATCACCACCTAATTTATCTAATTTATTTCTAGAGAATGAATCAGTGTCTTCTAAGTTTGATGTATTCAATCTTGGCGAGCTACCATCACATTCAGAGCTGCTTTTTCTTTCAAATGCTGCTGCGGCTGATGATGATGATTTTTGTCTTACAAAATCAGCAGTAATTACAGCAGAATTCATCACCAATTGAGAAACTAACCTCCCTCCAACATTATTATCATCAACCAATGCTCCAGCATTAGCATTTGAAGATGAGCCTACTTTCTTGCCACTAGACTTATTCCCATATGCGGTGGCTAGGCGGCTAGGCTGGTTCTAGGCGGGCGCTAGGCGGTGGCTAGGCGGTGGCTAGGCGGTGGCTAGGCGGCTAGGTGGTGGCTAGGCGGACGCTAGGCGGCTAGGCAGTGGCTAGGCGGCTAGGCGGTGGCTAGGTAGTAGCTAGGCGGGTTGGGTCTTTTTCCGGTGCCGAACCCGGAGGACGAAGCAGTGACTGTGAGAGAAAGTTCCGTCCTCTGCGAGTGCAAGCTTCGTGTTCGTTGGAACATATTTAAAGAGTATAGCCGTTCGGCTACACTTTTAAAATATTCGAATGTAATTAGAGAGTATAGCCGTTCGGCTGTACGTTTATAATTTCTATTTTTAGAGTCGAGCCTGGCGGCTATGATGCTAAAATATTGTATTTAAAGCTGAACGACTATAGTGTTAATATATTGTATGTAGAGAGTATAGCCGCGCGGCTATACTCTTATAATTTCTATTTGTGCATGTATTAAAATAAATAAAAGGTGTGATACTAATAATAAGATCCAGGAAATAAATTATTATTTCTTCATCTTTTTTTCCTGCCTGGATCAACAAAAACTGTGAGTGTTCATCATTCTTAAAATGCTCCAGTCCTTCAAACTTGCAAGCAATATCTTAGACTTATTTAATTATTATTTCTCTAGTGAATAATTAAATACTTTAATTAACTTAATAAATGGTAATAATTATATTTATTTAATCAAATATTTAAATACTAATTATTCACTAAGTAAATAGTAATTAAAAAAGAGAAATCAAGATTATGCCATTCAAAGGGTATAGCCGGTCGGCTATACTTTTAAAATATTCTATTTAAAATATCCTTTTTTAAAATTTTCTTTTTTATTCATTAAATAATATCTTAGCCTTGTTTAAATACTTTCATTATTGATTGCGTTTTAATTATTATTTCTTTAGGGAATAATTAGCATTAAATATTGTAATAAAAATCACAATTGTAAATAATGTCTTACATTTGTAAACGATTCAGTTACTCATTGGACTCATATTCCGTGTTCTTTTTAGTGTCCAACCACAATTGTACCATTCTTTGGGGACCAGCCATTGTGGCGGGAGAGGGTGCATGCCAAAGGAGTAGGTCCTGCAGCCATTCCAACTGATGAATTCTCACTTGAAAAGGTGGTCGATGCCATACGCTTCATGTAAGGTATTTACCATTTTCTTTTCAAACTTCCAAGTGATTTACATATAATTTGTCATTTCTTGAGTGTAAGTTTATCACACATGCATACACACTGATTTAATTGAAGTTGACATTGTTTTGTAATCAATTCAACATGCAAATACTTGTCACAACTCTGGGGTTATTTTCTATTATTTCAATCCCTAGCGCGGACCTGAATAAATTAAATAGCGTGCTGTTGAAATTGCCAAGGCCATGGATGGCGAAGATTGGGTGACAGGAGTAGTGAATGCCTTTCATAGGCACTTTCCTCAGAATAAATCTGAGGATAAACTCGAGTCATTGCCTGCTAGAAGAGGCTTATTTTCCATCAAGAGGTGTTTTGGCTACTCCTCCTACACATGATTCTTCACTAGTCCACAACGATGTTTTATTCCTATCATGTGCAAGACATCAGAAATGTGAAATTCTGATATCCTTTTACTAGGATACTTAACATTACATCGTTTTTGTTTTGCACGTTAAACAAATCTTCTACAGATGCCTTTGTTTTCATTATTAGATAATGTCTATTAGGGCCACTTCCGCCAGGACAGTAAAACCTGTTATTGGAAGTGTTTTTAATACACTAAGAAAGATGTGATGCTTTGGTAGGGAGCTTGGAAATTTACAAAGCTGAACGATTCTTCAAGAGACTTAAGAACTATATTGATGGCTTAAAAATAAAGCCGTTGGCCGCTGCACTATACAAACACAGTTTCTTTCTTAGTCTTGCAACCCTATGCACTTGCCTCTCTCAATTTACAGCATTATCTACAAACCTGACATCATCAAGCAGAAGATTAGTAGAAAACTCTAGCCAGATCATTCCCTATTCCGGCAGGTAGAATAGCGACAGGAGGAGGAGACACAAAGTTTTGCTTTTCTATGGTGCGGCACCTTTCTGAATAAATAAAGACCCACCTCTGGTCCTTGTGTTGAGGTCAGCATAAAAACCTACATGAAACACAAGCACATGCAACAATTAAGCAACAATTTATGATACATCTGAAATAATAATAGAGTAATAGGTTCACCAAACTCCATTGAAATCAACTGAGGAGAGATTAACTGCTTGATGAGTATCAGCTGTGCTTTCTGTGGACATACCCCCAGTACTACCACTATTTCCCGTGTCAACAGAGGTTTCATTTCCATGCTTGGACTTGTTGCTTTGATTCATGATATTGTATTTAAATAGTATAGCCGCGCGGCTATACTTGTATGATTTCTATTTATAGTGTATAGCCGTGCGGCTATACGTGTAAAATTTCTATTTATAGGCTCTACTGTTAAACAACAGAGATTGCATTTCCATGCTTGGACTTGTTGCTTTGACTCCTAATAGTTGCACATACTGAAGATGCCATCTCATTAATGGAGCTCAAAAATCCACCAGACATGAAGAGGGGATAGAGTCAACCTTCTGAGTAGACCTAAATCACAAATATCACCTGTTTCATTGGACATGCTACTATGGCAATCCGCATGTAGGCTATAGTCAAAATTCCAATTAGAGCAGCGATAAGGCAAGAGACAATAAAAAGGCGATCAATTGGATTCTTGTTGTTCCAATTGGAGAAAAAAAATATCAATGTCACCATCATCATCCATCCTCAATGACTACTAGTTTGATCTACTGGGATCCTTTTTAAATATTAAAATAAATTTTAAGGAGTATTTAAATATATACTGGGATCCTTTTTAAAAAAACCAAAATCTTTTCTTTTATCAATAAGAGTAGTTTATAGCATTATCCATTACTATTTGGCCATTATCCGAGAATCTATTGTCTCCTTTTGATTTTAAACTAGCATTTTCCCATTTAACACTTGTATTATACATATACGTACGTATTTTTTTAATAATACTTTCGGCAAAAAGTGATCAATGGGGTGGTCAACTTGTTTCAAGAAGCTGAATCACCACCTAATTTATCTAACTTATTTCTAGAGAAAGAATCAGTGTCTTCTAAGTTTGATTTATTCAATCTTGGCGAGCTACCATCACATTCAGAGCTGCTTTTTCTTTCAAATGCTGCTGCTGCTGCTGATGATTTTTGTCTTACAAAATCAGCAGTAATTACACAGCGGAATTCATCACCAATTGAGAAACTAACCTCCCTCCAACATTATTATCATCAACCAATGCTCCAGCATTAGCATTTGAAGATGAGCCTACTTTCTTGCCACTAGACTTATTCCCATATGCATCTCTTTGGGAAGGAACCTCATCAAGACTTGTCGGAACGGTTTTAATTGGTATTTGTCTTGTGCCAGATACTTCAATGTGTTTCTTTTCCTTTTGGGGCTTATCTAGGCATTGGAGATGATACGACTGAAGGCATTTTCCACAGTGCTTCAGGTTACCCCCAACACAACGCACAAAACATACATGGCATACCTGCAAGAAAAAGAGGCACAGGTGAGACAGAATATAGCAATGACCTTAAAAATAAATTATAGGTCTAAGACAACTAAGAGAAGATCTTCATAGAAACCTAAATTAAAGAACCAAATCTAAATGTTCATCTCAACTAGATACGCTTTCAAAACTATTAGAGGAAAAATAGGGAAGGATGGATTATTAAATTATCTACATAAAGATGATTGACATACAACATATATCCCTATGAAACAAACTAAAAAAAAGTGAACAGGTTCCAACTTTCTAAAATCTCACCGCAGAATTTCTGTTGTAATGTTCTGATGAACGCTTATCAATCAAATGAACTTGCAAGTCTGGTGGTTTGCTTAAAGAAGTATCATCGGGAGCAACAAAAAGTGAATTACGGCACTCATGTCCCTGTACAGGATCTGTTGTTGATTGCCGCTTTCGCTTATACGTTAATGACACTTTGCTTCCTGACATTTAAGCTTTCAAAAAGAAATCTTGCTGCAATTCCAAACATTTGGACCGCATTTCTCACATGAAATTTGTATTTATTCCGCTATGTTCAGTCTCATTTCAACACAGAAAAACCTGCATATGATAAGGAAGAATATCCAATTAACTAAACAGCAAGTCATGACTCATATAGTTAATACATTTATGAGTAGCAACACAATGATAGCTGAAGGGCAAAAGACGGATTTCGACTACTCTGAAATAGTGAATCACTATTACGAGGAATGCGGCAAGCATAAATGCCATTTGCATATTAAAGAATAAGCATAGCAAGAGAAGCTAAACGCATACCATTCACAGAAATGTTTAAACTTCAGAATCAATTTGAATTCAAGTAGCCTAACGCATGCCATTCACAGAACCTTGTTAATGGCAAGACCATAGAAACTCCATGATAGGACAACTTCATCATTTCCTTCCACTGAAGACAGACACCAAGTCAACAAATTTTGTATTTTTTTCTTCTGCGCCATGTCGTTAGTGCGAAGAGAGAAGAAAATAAGGCGGGAAACCGGGAGAGGAATGGAATTAGATGAATTAAGAGTCTCATGATCTGTTCTTCTATGGACCTGACTTGTGCTTCACTGCTTCGGCTTCCCAATCTTAAGCTCAAATTTGCAGCTAAATTTTTTCAATTTCGGGATTCAGACTTTCAATCAATCGCAGTGTTTGAAAAGTCGGCCTAGGCGGGAGGCTAGGCGGCTAGGTTGGTGCTAGGCGGTGGCTAGGCGGTGGCTAGGCGGCTAGGCTGGTGCTAGGCGGCTAGGTAGTAGCTAGGCGGGTTGAGTCTTTTTCCGGTGCCGAACCCAGAGGACGAAGCGGTGACTGTGAGAGAAAGTTCCGTCCTCTGCGAGTGCAAGCGTCGTGTTCTTTGGAATAAATTTAAAGAGTATAGCCGATCGGCTATACCTTTAAAATATTCGAATATAATTGGACAGTATAACCGTGAGGCTGTACGTTTATAATTTCTATTTATAGAGTCGAGCCTGGCGGCTATAATGCTAAAATATTGCATTTAAAGCTGATCGGCTATACTGTTAATATATTGTATTTAGAGAGCATAGCCGCCCGGCTATACTGTTATAATTTCTATTTGTGCATGTATTAAAATAAATAAAAGGTGTGATACTAATAATAAGATCCAGGAAATAAAGTATTCTTTCTTCATCTTTTTTCCTGCCTGATCAACGAAAAACTGTGGGTGTTCATCATTCTTAAAATGCTCCAAGTCTTTCAAACTTGCGAGCAAGTTCAACCTATTCAACATGTAATAAATGGTTAACTGTGAAAGCAGAGCATAACACTCCTTACATGATTGGCATTGAAGAATTATAAAAAAAATTGAAACTAGTTCATCTTTCTATGATAAACCACATTGGTGGTTGCTCTATAAGAATTTAAATGTCAAAAAAAGATTTTATCCTTTCAGATTATATTTAATACCGCATCCCTTTCAAATTATACCCACATGGTCCTTATAATCCATTTAGCGGACACCTTAAGGAACTTCAAAAACTATCCCAATAAGTTCGCGCATTTCCCAATTGCCACTCACACTGCTAGTATTGTTTATACAATATATGGCCAAGCATTCCCAAGCCAATCCAAGCAAAGGGAAGGAAGTCCCACATCGACAAAACACAAGAAGAGGGGACTCTTCCTCACTTATAAAAGTAGGCCCCTCTCCTTCAAGAAAAGGGGGAAGGAAAAAAGGAGAAACACAAGAGGAGTTGGGCAGGCTACTTGGGCCTCATGGGCTTACCCATGAGCCCATTTACAAGCCCACTGGTCAGTGGCCTTCAGCCAGATCCTCAGCCTTCAGCCTTCCTACCTTCAGCCTTCGGCATTCTTCTTCTTCCCCTTAGGTCTAACCCTATGTGCAATGTATACACATATTATCGTAATGAGAACAAACTTCTCCGTGGACGTAGCCCATTATTCGGGTGAACCACGTACATTTGTCTTATGTATGTATGTCCATTTACTTACCAAATGCTCTTACATATTGAGGGTCCTTACCTTCAGCATCCACCTCATCTTTAAGTTGGCCTACTTACTAAGCATGTAGTTTTAGCGCCAACAGACTGGCGCCCGTCTGTGGGAAGCGACACAAAACGCTATGTCATTCTCCTTCTCGAGTGCTCTCGGCACCCTACAACAAGTGCCCATCAGCACCCTTGTGAGCCATGCCCTCGACACCTCATACAATCCGCCTTCGGCATCCTTACATCATTCGGCGCGTGCGATGTCTTCACATCCCCCCAATGATTCGGCATCCGCCTTCGGCAGCCTTACATCATTCGGCGCGTGCGATGTCTTCACATCCCCCCAATGATTCGGCATCCGCCTTCAGCAGCCTTACATCATTCGGCGCGTGCGATGTCTTCACATCCCCCCAATGATTCGGCATCCGCCTTCGGCACCCATTCATCATTCAGCGCGTGCGATGTCTTCACATCCCCCCAATGATTCGGCATCCGCCTTCGGCACCCATTCATCATTCGGCGCGTGCGATGTCTTCACATCTCCCCAATGATTCGGCATCCGCATTCGGCACCCATTCATCATTCGGCGCGTGCAATGTCTTCACATCCTCCCAATGATTCGGCGTTCTGCCTTCGGTATTCTAAGATGATTCCGCGAGCTTGATGCCTCTAGCATCCCCCAATCATCATCTAGCACTCCGAATTATGTGAGTATCCATTACTTAATAATTATGCCTTTTCTAAATTACGGCAGCTTCCAAGCTTCCGGCATCAGTTCCAAGCTTCCGGCAGCTTCTACACTGCCTTGCCGAACGGCACCCCCAGGGGACACTTCTCCTTTACGGCGCCAAGCCCACATGCCGAATGGCAGCTTCCAAGCTTCCGGCATCAGCTTCCTAGCTTCCGGCATCAGCTTCCTAGCTTCCGGCATCAGCTTCCAAGCTTCCGGCAGCTTCTACACTGCCTTGCCGAACGGCACCCCCAGGGGACACTTCTCCTTTACGGCGCCAGCCCACATGCCGAACGGCAGCTTCCAAGCTTCCGGCATCAGCTTCCAAGCTTTCGGCAGCTCCCAAGCTTACGGCAGCTCCCAAGCTTACGGCAGCAAGTCCAAGCTTACGGCAGCAAGTCCAAGCTTACGGCAGCAGCTTCCAAGCTTCCGGAATCTGCTTCCAAGCTTCTGGCAGCTTCTACACCACCATGCCGAACGGCACCAATGAAGAATTGACTCAACAACTCCACACCGATGCTGCATACAATTGAAAGGGAAGAATGAGCTGAAACATTACTTGGCCAGTGCATTGATGACTACAAGTCCCCAATCAAGAAGTACCTCCTTAATCGAGAACTTGGGGGACTCCTGTTTGTACAATATATGGCCAAGCATTCCCAAGCCAATCCAAGCAAAGGGAAGGAAGTCCCACATCGACAAAACACAAGAAGAGGGGACTCTTCCTCACTTATAAAAGAAGACCCCTCTCCTTCAAGAAAAGGGGGAAGGAAAAAAGGAGAAACACAAGAGGAGTCGGGCAGGCTACTTGGGCTTCATGGGCTTACCCATGAGCCCATTTACAAGCCCACGGATCATTGGCCTTCAGCCAGATCCTCAGCCTTCAGCCTCCAGCCTTCCTACCTTCAGCCTTCGGCATTCTTCTTCTTCCCCTTAGGTCTAACCCTATGTGCAATGTATACACACATTATCGTAATGAGAACAAACTTCTCCGTGGACGTAGCCCATTATTCGGGTGAACCACGTACATTTGTCTTATGTATGTATGTCCATTTACTTACCAAATGCTCTTACATCCTGAGGGTCCTCACCTTCAGCATCCACCTCATCTTTAAGTTGGCCTACTTACTACCCATGTAGTTTTAGCGCCAACAAGTATAATTTCGGAATGATCGTATTCTTAACTACTCTGCTTATTAGTAACCTATTTCCATTGTTTCTTTTATTATTATTATTTCCCTTTTAGAAAGCCACTGTTTCTATGTTAGATGTGTATAATCAAACTTCTAATGATTACTGCATCAATACAGATCTTGGTTTTTTAGTACAGTAGTATATTTATTTTTCACTTAAGTCATGTTCTATTGATAAATTTTATCTTTTTGAACCAGAGCAATATCATTAACTCCAAAACTAAAAAAAATATAAGAGAAAAGAAATGGCACATATACTCCAAAGGAAACGTATCATACAAAAGAAGATGGAATATAAACGTATACCAATTTCTGAGCTATTGTTGCTGTGTCCTTTCGAGAATGAACGAATACCATTGCATGTTAACCTTGCCTAACTGAGTCAACAACCTGGTAGAAAAAATATCAATTAGTTAAATAATCATTCAAATACATACATTACACAAAGGAGAGCCTGAGGAAAAAGAAACCTTCTTGTAGCATATACCATTCTGCAATTCAATACGCGGGCTGTAAAATTCTGCTCACTAATACATCGGCGATAACTAGAATCAAACAAGAAGAGTCATGCTTCTGGATTCACTCTCAGAAACTGTAATTTAAATAGTATAGCCTTTTAAATATTAATGTTTAAAATTCTAAAGTGTATTTTGAGGAAATTTTGCGTAGGATGCTTTTCTGAAAACGAGTTTGATAGAAGAAATGAATGGGGTGTAACTGGTAGGTGAATAATTTCACAATCTACTGTCTACTAGATCCCTCCACTAGTTTATGAATCTTCGAGGTAATTTATTTCATTAAAAGTAAACTAAAGTCATAATTTCATTTAATATGTTGAAAGAGTACCAGAAGATGCCTTCTGCCATTACTCAGACTATTTTTTTTTTATTTCTTGCTGAAGATATGATAGAGATACATGGTTTCAGAATCCTCATGGTGGTTTTGGATTATTAAGCATATCTTATTACATGGGCTTCTTCTTGTTCTAGCAATAGTATGCTGATAATACTGCAGAAGCCTCAGGAATATGATTTGATGTGGTAGAAATAGACCAGCTTGACCAAATGAGAATACAGTATGCTGATTATTTGCTGATATGCTCTACGTTTTACTTGTTTGGCAGATTGGGGACCGAAGGTTGATGTTGTTGTTTTTTGTTTTCTTGACCTTGCTTCAAATTATGAACCCCCAGATTCCCTTGCGGAGTGGCTTGAACCTGGTGAACAGCCTGTCAATATTGGATTTGATAGCCTTGTGAGTTTGTCGCAGCTTTCTCTATTCATGTTTAATATTCTTTTCCCAGTTCTATCCCAGAGTAGCTCTGTTTGTCCTTACCCTAAAAAAATTACTTGTTCCTTCCCAATTAAAACAATCAACCAAAGCCACAATCTCCAAAGAGCGACCACCTTCATGTTGGTCCCCAACGAACAGGTTGTGGAGGTCTATTCACGTCAGATGACAAATCGACCCTTTGGTTGTTCAGTTGGTCAATATCTAATTTGACTGAGGCATGTCTAATTCAATTTCGAGTTTCAGACTTTCAGTCAATCTCAGTGTTTGAAAAGTCGGCCTAGGCGGCTAGGCTGGCGCTAGGCGGTGGCTAGGAGGGCGCTAGGCGGTGGCTAGGCGGCTAGGCGGTTGCTAGGCGGGCGCTGAGGCGGCTCGCGGTCGCTGCGGCTCGGCGGTCGCTAGGCGGCTAGGTAGTAGCTAGGCGGGCTCCTAGGCGGGTTGGGTCTTTTTCCGATGCCGAACCCGGAGGACGAAGCAGTGACTGCGAGAAAGTTCCGTCCTCTGCGAGTGCAAGCTTCGTGTTTGTTGGAATATATTTAAAGAGTATAGCCGAGCGGCCATACTTTTAAAATATTCGAATGTAATTAGAAAATATAGCCGTTCGGCTGTACGTTTATAATTTCTATTTTTAGAGTCGAGCCTTGCGGCTATAATGCTAAAATATTGTATTTAAAGCTGAACGACTATACTGTTAATATATTGTATTTAGAGAGTATACTATTATAATTTCTATTTGTGCATGTATTAAAATAAATAAAAGGTATGATACTAATAATAAAATCCAGGAGATAAATTATTCTTTCATCATCTTTTTTTCCTGTATGGATCAACGAAAACTGTGGGTGTTCATCATTCTTAAAATGCTCCAGTCCTTCAACGTGCGAGCAATATCTTAGACTTATTTAATTATTATTTCTTTAGTGAATAATTAAATACTTTAATTAATTTAATAAATAGTAATTATTATTTTTATTTAATCAAATATTTAAATACTAATTATTCAGTAAGTAAATAGTAATTAAAAAAGAGAAATCAAGATTATGCCATTCAAAGGGTACAGCCGGTCGGCTATAAGTTTAAAATATTCTATTTAAAATATCCTTTTTAAAATTTTCTTTTTTATTCATTAAATAATATCTTAGCCTTGTTTAAATACTTTCATTATTGATTACGTTTTAATTATTATTTCTTTAGGGAATAATTATCATTAAATATTGTAATAAAAATCACAATTGTAAACAATGTCTTACATTTGTAAACGATTCAGTTACTCATTTGACTCATATTCCGTGCTCTTTTTAGTGTCCAACCACAATTGTACCATTCTTTGGTGAACAGCCATTGCGGGGGGAGAGGGTGCATGCCAGAGGAGTAGGTCCTGCACCCATGAATTCTAGCTTGAAAAGGTGGTCGATGCCATACTCTTCATGTTAGATCCAAAGGTATTTACCATTTTCTTTTTAAACTTCCAAGTGATTTACATATAATTTGTCATTTCTCACTACTACAAAAAGGGCAAAAGACGACCAGAAAAAAGACGACGGTAGAACAAAAAATCGTCGTTGTTTTTAAAAAGACGACGGTAACAAAAAACCGTCGTGGATAAGTGACTTAAACAACTAAAAAATGGAGATACTGTTGAGAATTTTTTTTATAACGACGCACAAAAATAAAAAAGCGTCGTCATATTAAAAAGCTTTTCTTCAGAGTTAAAATCTGACCAAAAAACAACGACAGCATGTATGACAAGCGTCGTCTTTTAAAAATCAAGTGTCCTTTTTTTGGTAAATGCATGGTTGTTTTGAAAGAACTGCGTCTATTATAAGTAAAGACGACCCTTTTTATATAAAAAAGGTTGTCTATTATATGTAAAGACGACAGTTTTTTTTATAAAAAGGGTCGTCTATTATTAAGTAAAGACAACAGTTTTTTTATAAAAAAGGTCGTCTATTATGAAGTAAAGACGACCCTTTTTATATGAAAATGGTCGTCTATTATGAAGTAAAGACGACCCTTTTTATATAACAAGGGTCGTTTATTATATGTAAAGACGACGGTTTTTTATAAAAAGGGTCGTCTATTATGAAGTAAAGACGACGGTTTTTTAATAAAAAAGGCCATCTATTATGAAGTAAAGACGACCCTTTTTATATAAAAAGGGTCGTCTATTATATGTAAAGACGACGGTTTTTTTTTAAAAAGGGTCGTCTATTATGAAGTAAAGATGACAGTTTTTTTTTAAAAGGGTCGTCTATTATTAAGTAAAGACGACGGTTTTTTTAATAAAGGGTCGTCTATTATATGAAAAGATGACGGTTTGTTTTTAAAAAGGGTCGTCTATTGTGAAGTAAAGATGACGGTTTTTTAAAAACAAGATTTAACGGTTATTTCAACTCTAATTTTGATGATTTTTTACAGCTACACTCCTTGACACTATATGAATACAATGACTGCATTTGATCGTCAATTTAAAATATTTACACTAGTGGATACCACAAAATCTTATGTTATATTTAATGAAAGAATAAATAAACTCTTAATTGTTAGTGAATATATTGTTTTGATGGCATACGCATTCTACGAAACTAGTTTCAACGATCCAACCGTCAAATTTTTTTGTTTACACTTTGAGATCATATACGCCAAAAATCAGAAAAATAAAATAAAATCAGAGATCAAGTAACGGGACAAAACATTTCGACGGTTATAAACGAAAAATCAAGATTTAAAGTTATTTCAACTCTGATTTTGATGATTTTTTACAGCTACACTCCTTGACCCTATATGTATACAATGACTACATTCGATCGTCAATTTAACATATTTACACTAGTGGATACCACAAAATCTTATGTTATATTTAATGAAAGTATAAATAAACTCTTAATTGTTAGTGAATATATTGTTTTGTTGGCATACACATTCTACGAAACTAGTTTCAACGATCCAACCATCAAACTTGTTTGTTTACACTTCGAGATCATATACGCCAAAAATCGGAAAAAAAATAAATCAGAGATCAAGTAACGGGACAAAACATTTCGACGGTTATAAACGAAAAATCAAGATTTAACGGTTATTTCAACTCTGATTTTGATGATTTTTTACAGCTACACACCTTGACCCTATATGAATACAATGACTGCATTCAATCGTCAATTTAAAATATTTACACTAGTGGATACCACAAAATCTTATGTTATATTTAATAAAAGTATAAATAAACTCTTAATTGTTAGTGAATATATTGTTTTAATGACATACGCATTCTATGAAACTAGTTTCAACGATCTAACCGTCAAATTTTTTTTTTTACACTTCGAGATCATATACGCCAAAAATCGAAAAAAATAAACATTCAGAGATTAAGTAATAGGACAAAACTTTTCGACGGTTATAAACGAAAAATCATGATTTAACGGTTATTTCAACTCTGATTTTGATGATTTTTTACAGCTACACTCCTTGACCCTATATGAATACAATGAACCAATTTGATCGTCAATTTAAAATATTTACACTAGTGGATACCACAAAATCTTATGTTATATTTAATAAAAGTATAAATAAACTCTTAATTGTTAGTGAATATATTGTTTTGATGGCATACGCATTCTACGAAACTAATTTCAACGATCCAACCGTCAAACTTGTTTGTTTACACATCGAGATCATATACGCCAAAAATCGGGAAAAAAAATAAATCAGAGATCAAGTAACGGGACAAAACATTTCGACGGTTATAAACGAAAAATCAATATTTAACGGTTATTTTAACTCCGATTTTGATGATTTTTTACAGTTACACTCCTTGACCCTATATGAATACAATGACTCAATTTGATCTTCAATTTAAAATATTTACACTAGTGGATACCACAAAATCTTATGTTGTATTTAATGAACGTATAAATAAAAAAGGTTCGTCTATTGTGAAGTAAAGATGACGGTTTTTTAAAACAAAGGGTCGTCTATTATGAAGTAAAGATGACGCTTTTTAAAAAAAAAGGTCGTCTATTGTGAAGTAAAGATGACGATTTTTTTTAAAAAAAGTCGTCTATTATGAAGTAAAGACGACCCTTTTTATATGAAAATGGTCGTCTATTATGAAGTAAAGACGACCCTTTTTATATAAAAATGGTCGTCTATTATATGTTAAGATGACGGTTTTTTTTAAAAGCGTCGTCTTTTAAAACATGCTAAAAAATGGCCGCTTAAGTGAATTCGCGCTCGACAAATTTTCAAATTTTCACCTATTCTTTGAAAACCTTATCTCTCATTAATAAGCGTCGTCTTTTAAAACACGCTAAAAAAGGCTACTTAAGTGAATTCTCGCTTGACAAATTTTCAGATTTTCCCCCGTCTCTTGAAAACCTTATCTCTCCCTCCTGCACTCTCTAAAACACCCTCATGAAACTCTCTACAAAATCATCAAAAAATCGATATCAATGAAGGAGTTGAGAGATTGAGGTCTTCGCAGATCCATAAGATGTAGATGGAGGTTCTGTTCATGTATTGTGCTAATTTCGTGGGATTTAAGTGAGTTTCTCATTTGGGTTTTTTATAAATATGCACAGTCGTCCCACAAGTCCTTTGTAATCAAGAAGAAGCTCGACGAAGAAGATGAGGCAAAACATACCCATCCCTCACTAGATCCGTTTGTTTTTGGACCGACAACATCATCAGGTCCAAAAATACTTTATGTTTTTGTTGTTTACTTTAATTATTTTGGAATTTCATTGTTAATTTTCTGAATCTCTGATTTTTCATTTGTTATGATGCCACCACAAGAACAGGTTATGGTGCCACCACAAGAACAGGTACTTTGCCAATTATGCCAATTTTGTTCTCCTGTCATTCTAGAGCTGCATAGATATTTTTGCTAAGGTTAGGTTACTGCTAAACAAGTTTATGTTTAAGAGTATTGGGGTCTCTTTCGTGCATGTCTTTCCTTTTTCGACACCAACAACTTGGAAAAGGTGCAAGAAGGCAGAGCTAAGTCAACCCAAGAACAAATTGATGAAGTTAAAATCAAATTAGTAGAATTTGTGAGCTCCGTTATTTCTAATTATAGGTAGGAAGTATGTATGTAATAGAATAAAGAATTGGTTGACTATGTAATAACTATTGACTCTTCAAAAAACTAAAGATAATAAAACGATGGTTTTATTGGAAAAACCGTTATCTGTATATATTATCAATGACCTCTTTTAACACCATAACGTCTTTTTATATATAATCAACGACGGTTTTACTAAAAAATCGTTGTCTTAGAGTTAATAGACGACAATATTTCAAGAAATCGTCATCTTCACATTTAATAGATGATGACTTTTTAACAAAACCGACGTCTTTGGATATAATAAAACATAGTTCTTTACTTAATAATAGACGACCCTTTTATAAAAAAAACCGTCGTCTTTACATATAATAGACGACCCTTTTTATATGAAAATGATCGTCTTTACTTCATAATAGACGGCCATTTTCATATAAAAAGGGTTTAGGGTTTTTTTTATAAAAAAACCGTCGTCTTTACATATAATACACGACCTTTTTTATAATAAAAAAAACCGTCGTCTTTACATATAATACACGACCCTTTTTATATAAAATGGTCGTCTTTACTTCATAATAGACGACCATTTTCATATAAAAAGGGTCGTCTTTACTAGGCCTGGGCACGGTCCGGTTTTAACCGGTTGTCAGACAAAATTGAAACAGAAATCGGTCCTGTTTAAAGGTTCGGTCTGGTTCGGATCTTAACAAAAATACCAAAGAAAACCGGACCAACCCGAACCTGTTTATGTCAGGTTCGGTTTCGATTTTTCACGGTTTGGAGCGGACTTTTTAGCCTAGCTGATATTTTTACAAACATCAATGGAACAAATCAACGAGTCCATACAAGAAAAACCCCGAAGTTAAGAACCTTAAATGATAAATAATAATTATATAAATATAAAAAAACTATCCATGCAAAACAGATCTGAACCTCAACTGTGCTTTAAATTTGAATGAAAAATCATCAGATTCCATATTCGCACAATAAAAAAATCAGATCCAAGAACTTAACTCAAGATATTCAAGAACCCAGATCTGCAAAGAAAGAGATATAGAGGGAGAGAGAGAAACATAGAACGAAGGAAAAAAAAAATCAGAGAGTACTAGAAAATTAGAGAAAGAGAGGAAGAAAAAAAAAAAGAGGAAGAATAAGAGAGAAAAAAGAAAACGAAGAAGAAATGAGAGGAGAGAAAGAAATGGGAGGAAAGAGAGCTTAGAGCTCTAAGACCACGGTTTTTTCACGGTGGGCTCTCACATCTCTCTTGTGACGATGACTGCCTCAACCTCAAGTGCCAAAACAAAAAAACTCAGAGGAAAAGAGGTGGAAACGGAAAGAATGAGAGAGAGAGTGAAGTGAGAAAAAGAAAAGAGAGAGTGTGATGATGACTGCCTCAAGTGCCAAAATAAAAAAACTCAAGAGGAAAAGAAACGGAAAGAATGAGAGAGAGAGTGAAGTGAGAAAAAGAAAAGAAAGAAAGGAATAAAGTGACTGACGTTGAGAAAAGAAGAAGAGAGGGATAGAAAAAAAAAAGGAGTAAGAAGAAGAGTGAGATAGTGTCGGCAGTGAAGAAAGAAGAGAAAAGAAGAAAAGGAAGAAGAAATGAGAGGAAAGAAATAAGAGAGAGAGAGAGAGAGAGAGAGAGAGAGAGAGAGGAAGAAAGAAGGAATAAGAGAGAAAAAATGAGAGGAAAGAAATAAGAGAGAGGAGGCGGAGAGAATTGAGAGAGAGAGAAGAGAGATGAGTGAGAAATATAAAAAATTGATTTGATTAATTATGGCATAGGGAACAGACACACAAAAAGGAAGAAAGAGCCGTTGAGTCTGCCATGCACGAGAAAGAATCATTCTCTCTTCCCAATACATCACATCACGCATGCATTATACAACCACCCAACTTGCCTTATTAATATCAATTCTTTTTTAATGTGCAAGACACACAACCCCACAAATCAAAGCCCCACATGTAAATAAAATAATAAATATATATTTAATATGACCGGTCCGGTTTTTAGGTGAACAAAATCGAAATTGGAACCGGTCTGGACCGGTTCGGTTCGGTTTTTTCAACGGTTGTTGACTTTTTTGGTCAACTCGGTTTTTTCCGGTTTGGACCGGCTCGGTTCGAACTCGTTGTTTCCATTTTGCGGTTTACATGCCCACCCCCAGTCTTTACTTCATAATAGACGACGGTTTTGAGTAAAAGCGTCGTCTTTACAAATAATAGACGACGGGGATTTACCGTCGTGGTTTTATAAATCAAAAGATGTCGCTCGATTTCACGACGGTTGAAAAACCAAATACACGACGGTGGATTACCGTCGTCTATTTTCGATTTTTGTAGTAGTGTCTTTAGTGTAAGCTTATCACACATGCAAACGCACTGATTTAATTGAAGTTGACATTGTTTTGTAATCAATTCAACATGCAAATACTTGTTACAACTATGGGGTTATTTTCTGTTATTTCAATCCCTAGCGCGGACCTGAATAAATTAAATAGCGTGCTGTTGAAATTGCCAAGGCCATGGATGGCGAAGATTGGGTGACAGGAGCAGTGAATGCCTTTCATAGGCACTTTCCTCACAATAAATCTGAGGATAAACCTGAGTCATTGCCTGCTAGAAGAGGCTTATTTTCCATCAAGAGGTGTTTTGGCTACTCCTTCTCCTACACATGATTCTTCACTAGTCCACAGCGATGTTTTATTCCTATCAAGTGCAAGACATCAGAAATGTGAAATTCTGATATCCTTTTACTAGGATACTTAACATTACATCGTTTTTGTTTTGCACGTCAAACAAATCTTCTACAGATGCCTTTGTTTTCATTATTAGATAATGTCTATTAGGGGGCCACTTCCGCCAGGACAGTAAAAACTGTTATTGGAAGTGTTTTTAATACACTAAGAAAGATGTGATGCTTTGGTAGGGAGCTTGGAAATTTACAAGGCTGAACGATTCTTCAAGAGACTTAAGAACTATATTGATGGCTTAAAAATAAAGCCGTTGGCCGCTGCACTATACAAACACAGTTTCTTTCTTAGTCTTGCAACCCTATGCACTTGCCTCTCTCAATTTACAGCATTATCTACAAACCTGACATCATCAAGTAGAAGATTAGTAGAAAATTCTAGCCAGATCATTCCCTATTCCGGCAGGTAGAATAGCAACTGGAGGAGGAGACACAAAATTTTGCTTTTCTATGGTGCAGAACCTTTCTGAATAAATAAAGACCCACCTCCGGTCCTTGTGTTGAGGTCAGCTCAAAAACCTACATGAAACACAAGCACATGCAACAATTAAGCAACAATTTATGATACATCCGAAATAATAATAGAGGAATAGGTTCACCAAACTCCATTGAAATCAACTAAGGAGAGATTAACTGCTTGATGAGTATCAGCTGTGCTTTCTGTGGACATACCCCCAGTACCACTACTATTTCCTATGTCAACAGAGGTTTCATTTCCATGCTCTGACTCCTAATATTGTATTTAAATAGTATAACCGCGCGGCTATACGTATATAATTTCTATTTATAGAGTACAGCCATGTGGCTATACTTGTAAAATTTCTATTTATAGCGTATAGCGGCGCGGCGCTACTGTTAAACAACAGAGGTTGCATTTCCGTGAAAACTACTCCTTTCATTGAAAGCTCTTGCTCGGCTTGCAATACTATCATTCATAAGCTTGTGTCTCAATAATACTTAAAGAAATTGTAATTCTCATTAACTAAAAGAATGGTTTGTACAAGCTTTATATGAAATTACAATGATGAGCTGTCAAATACAACTGTATAAGATTAGTTACAGATGGCTAGCTAACTAACAAACGATTTACTGCCTTTAAGACACAGCAGATTGCGCTCTGTGGAGATTATTTACACTTAGTAAGAAGACCAAAAGAGTTGAGCAAAGGACAACAGATATGAGATTGAACCTGAGATGGTCCCAAAGGTCATGGAGATCTTGGAGTGAAAATGTAGAGAGCTGTGCCACAGTAAGAACAAACAGAGGGGATAGGAACAGGTACATCCCATGGGTGATGAGGTAATGGTAGCCAAGCTTCACATACTTCAGCTTCACAGATTGTTTGAAATCAGGAAGCTTCAATGAAGATGAGGATACTGATGATGGAGGGTTTAAAGGTGTCCTTAAATTGGAAGCTGACATTTTCAGAAAATTTGAGGAGATGGGTTGATCTAAATTGACAAAATTTGGAGACTTGGGTGATCTCAATGGAACAGTGATGTTAAAGAAGCATGAATCCCTTTCTCTTGAACCACAATTTAAACAACATTTGAGACTACAAGAAGCGATTTCCTCTAGAATAGGAGATTAGGAATCTATAATTTGGGTGGTCAATAAACAGTAAAATAGATTTAGGTAGTTGGGTTGAACTGGATTTCCTATGACATTCTGGTTTATTTGGGGTTTCAGAAATGGGATTTGCTTTGGATAATCAACCTAACAAGAAAAAGAATCTAAGAGAGGGTTTGATGGATCACAGTGAAGTGAGAGAGATCAAAGAGAAGGACTTTAACAATAGAGAACAGCAAATGCAGCTCAAACTCAAAGGACCTAAAACTTCCCTGCAAAATGAATGACCAATCAATCATCAATAACCAAAAAATACATACCTTTTATGATACTATACAAAAAGTTGGCATTTTTCACCTTTCGAGAAAAAGATCTAGCTAAAGCTCTCCTTTTTTTACCCAAAAATAAAAGCACTCTCTTTTATACAAAGGGAAAAAAAAAACGCAATGCATGTAAGAGGAATCAAATACAAGCAATGCAGGGACCCAGATGACAAAATTGAATTCTGAGAAAGACCCAGATGAGAAAAACTGACCTTGAATGGAAAATCTGATCAGAAATGCTCTGTTCTTTGCCCGAGAAACCGAGGTTCTGTTGCGAGTCTTGTGACCTTGTAACAGAGACTGAGGAAGGAGGCAGAGAACCAAGAAATTATTTTCAAATGTTTTTTTTTCATCTGCAACGAGTGTTTTGTGTTGGGCTGACTTGCACTGCGAACATTTTCTCCATTGCTGAATTGTAATAAGTAAAAAAAAAAAAGGACAAAAAAGAGTTCAGAGAGTAGGTTACAACTCACAACCAACTACCTTGACGTGTTAGCATTTGAGAAGAACTGAGACTGCTGCTCTCACAAGATGGTCTGGTTGTTTTTGTTTTTTATTAAAAGATAAAAATGGATTTAACATAAAATTCCCATCCATTTTGTAATATTTAACCAAATTCCATGTTATATGGTAAGACCAAAACAAAACCCGACTGTTTAGCATAGAAAAAGAAGAATAAAACTCGGTCACATGTTCACTCCACCAAATTTAATTACATTTCATTACCTAAAAAAGAAAAGAAGTTCAATTACATTTCTATTTATGCACATACACGAACCAAGCCGGTAAAGGCACATACACGAATCAATAATTGTATTTTTTTTTTTTTACAGTAGTACAATAAACCACCGTCTTTTTACCACTTTTCTTTTCTCTGTCCTCCTGCATTCGTAGGGCCATCTCCAATGCAATGGGCTAAACTTAAAATTTGGGATTTTAGCCCAAAAACTCTCCCACTTGAAGGAGAAAAGGCTATTGCTATAGAAATGAAAAAAGAAAACCTACTCTCTCTCCCCATCTCTCTCTCTCTCTCTCTCTCTCTCTCTCTCTCTCCTGTGTTCCTTCCCAAGCAGTAAAACACCCTCGAAATCCAGATTACCCTGCCCCTCGAAATCCAGATTACCCAGCCCCTCCAAAACCCAGATTTTCCGGCGACACACAGATTACCCAGTCCCACCCCCAGCCTCCTCCCTCCAAAACCCAGCCGACGTCATTTATGAAATAGGTAATGCTTGAGAATCTTGAACGACTTGTTGAATGGGGACCATTGATTTTCCGGCAGAGCAAAAGGAATTTCATGAATGATGAGGTGGGTAAAGGTTTGGGAAGATGAATCTTTTGGCTAGATTTCTTGTAGGAAATCGACTGTGAGGTGGGGTTGGGGGGAAGAGAGTGGATCTTTAGGTATGTTGTTAGTTTTTATGTTGCTTTTATTATTATTTTCTTTTAGTCTTATGAATTTGACTTTTTTACTCGAAATTACAAACTTACCCTTATAGTTAAAAATTGGATGGAAATTCACAAAACATAACGATAAGAGCTAAATTGACCATTTTAATTAATGCAAATGATAAATTGGCTGACTTTTACACATGCTTCTAGAGCTACTCGATTAGCTACGGCACCAGGTGCATTTTCCCAAGCGTGTTCTAAAGTTTTGCTGCCAAATTGTAGTACAGAATCATCTCCAAAGATTTAGGTTAGAACAGGCATATACCAAACATGAATACCCTTGAAGTTACGGCAAAACACCTGGTATAGAGACCGAATCTTGAGTGAAATAAATACCGCAGCTTCAATATTTTTTAACAAAATCATCACATAGTAAATCAACAAAGCCTAAAATGTAACATCCCGACCCAAAATATTAATAAGTTTGGATTTAATTAAATTTAAAAATGGAAATTTCAATTTTTCCCTTGAAGTGGGGGCAAAAAGGGTCAATTTTTATCCGGAGTGATTTTGGGACGACAAGTGGTATATTTAGATAGGTGGTCCTAGCCGAGTCCGTATAGACACGGAGTATGCTCGAATTGGACTTGGAACGAGAAAGTTACGATTGACAAATCATCGGGGGTATAATTGAAACTATTTTAAAAATTAATTTGGAATAAAATCAGTTTTTCAGAAAAATCTCTCATTTCTCTCTCTCTCTCTCTCTCTCTCTCTCTCTCTCTCTCTCTTTTCCGCTTGCTTTCCCCTCCCCTTCGTTTTTTTCTTCGGCCGCGCCACCACCCACCATAGCCACCGCCTCGACCACCAGAAGCCACGGCACCAGAAGCAAAAGGACCGGGCCGACCTCGCCTTCGAACCCCAGGCCATCTTCCGCCGAACCCGCCGCTCACGCCGGAAAACGGAGCAAAAGCTCCTGGAAAAATTTCAGAAATTTCAGAAACTTCAACACCTTCGTTCTCCTTCATTTCTCAACCGATTTTGACAAGTGAGGTATGAAAATTCATCTATTTTTCATGCTCTAGCTGCCTGTTGGTTAGGTTTCCTGAAATTTTGAGAATTTATAAGTTAAAATTCGAAGTTTAGCTACAGTCGGTTTTCAGTTGAAGTTTCCGGCCACTTCCGGCCATTTTTTGGCCTTCACCCAAGAAGAAAAGTGGTTTCAAATTAGGTGTATTACCTAGGTTAGGAGTTTGGAGCCAAAATACTAAGTTTTTCCGGCCGCCGAATATTGATCAAGCCACCCACGCGCGGCGGCGCGTGGGCGGTCCGGCAGAGGCCACATTGTATCCTAGAATGATCCTTACGTTGTCACGAGCGCGTAGGAGTTTACGGATCTCAATTTGGATATCGTATGGACCTCGAACAAATTTTACCTAATCTGTGATTTTTGGGTTTGATGTGTTTGGACCGTTAGATCAAACCCAATTTCACATATGTTGTTCCTGGTATTCCTAGGATCGTATAGGAATTCGCGGATCGTGAATCGGAGCCCCGGATGTTCCGATTCAATGATTTAAAGTTTATGTTTTACGATAACCGTTCGATCGTGAGTTTTGACCGTCCGCGAGAGCGTCTTCCGAGACTTTTCCAGCGTTTGGACTCTTAGGTGGACCCTAGGAGTGTCTCGATCCTCGCGCGTACTAGAAACCCGGGAAAAAATTAGGATTTTATTTTAAAGTCTTATTTTGAAGAGTTGGATTTTAATATCGTGTTCCTATTCTGAAATAGGTAATCCGACTCCGCCTTCAAGGGGGCAGGACCTCTCGGGGTCACGCAGCTTGGGACTACTTGTGAGTGGACTTTGTTTTCAAATAATAGCATGGTTTTATAATGAAATTTATATGCATGAAGATTTAAATGATTTTATGCAAACCCATCCTTTTGTATTCAATTATTCATATGTTGGATATGTTGTGTTATAAAGTTATTTGCAATTTATATGGGTTTTGACATATAAGTATCTTGAAGTATATAAGTATATTATTGGGAAAGTGTTGGCATGTTAAGATTGTGTGAGGGACTTTGGGGTGTTGTGAGATGAAGAAAAGTATGAGTTTAGAATGTCAGTATGGAGTGCTATAAGCACTACCCTGTGTACCTCCCCTGAAATTGGATTGTGATTATGGAATTGTGAGATACTTGGAAATGTCGGAACCCGGGGCAGTGGTCGGTCTAGCGCTCGACCAGTGTGGAGCCAGCGTTGGCCAGGACACGTGCTATTTCTGGACATCCAGGACATCTCAGGAGGGATTGTCCATTACGTGGGCAGACTGGTGGTCCCACCCAGGAGGAGCGGAGTCACCTGTTTTCAGTGTGGACAGCCAGGGCACTATCGGAGTGGGTGTTCACTTCTTCCTGTTGGTACTACTACGGGACAGGTGGTGGGGCCCAGCAGGGACAAAGTGGTAGAGGACATGGACAGACCCGGGGTGGGGCATCTTCTTCTGCAGCCGGTTCTTCATCGAGCAGGGAGTTCAGTCCACCTCCCGTGGGCGGGGTGGCAGGAGTCAGAGGGTCAGTCAGGGCGTGCTACTACTCAGGCCCGTGTTTTCTCTATGACCCGCAGGAGGCTCAAACTACACCGGATGTTATCACTGGTATGGTCCCTATTTTTGGCTATTTTGCACGTGTATTGATAGATCCCGGGCTACCCATTCTTTTATTTCACGTACTTTTGTACTGTATGCCATGTTGGACCCACACCTATGACAGGAAGTTTTAGTATTTCTCTACCTACGGGGGATGTCCTGTTTGCGGACATGGTGTTCAAAGGTTGTTATGTCCAAGTGGGAGATGCAATGTTAGATGCGGATTTGATTCCCTTGGATTTGGTAGATCTTGACATTATCTTGGGAATGGATGGGTTAGAAAAGCATCATGCATCTGTAGATTGTTTCAGGAAAGAGGTAGTGTTTAGAAGTCCGGGACAACCTGAAGTTGTATTCTGTGGAGAGCGTAGAGTTTGTTGCGTAGATTTAGCTGCACCAAAATGGATTCAGCTACATCCTCAACTTGTGATACTCGCAAGTGCACGAGCCGTTCGGTAGTATAGCATATGTAAGTGCGAGGTCGATTCCACAGGGATTGGTGATTGAATGATCCAATTCAATTTTCCTACACAAAACAAAAATGAAAACAAAAGAAACAAAACAAGAAGAAAGAATGTACATTACTTGAGAACTTGAGAATTTGGATGAGAATAGAGAGAAGTGTTTGAGAAAGAGAAGGGAGAAGAGTTTTGGGAAGTGTTTGAGAACTTTGAGAATTTGGAAGAGAGTGTTTAAGAACTTGGAGGATGTTTGAGAACTTGGAGAATGTTTGTGAACTTGGAGAATTTGAGAACTTAGGGAAGGGAGAGAAAGGTGTTTATGAAGTGTTTGAGACATGGAGACTTTTGGAAGAGAAGGGAAATGTGTTTGGGAAATTTGGAGAAGAGAAAGGAAATGTGTTTGAGGACTTTGAGAAGAGAATGTGTTTGAGAACATGGGAAATTTGGAAGAGGAAGGAAGGTGTTTGGGAAGCTTGAGGATTTTGGAAGGGAAGAGAGATGTGTTTGAGAAATTGGAGAATGTTTGAAAGAGAATAGAGAAGTGTTTAGGAGAATTTAGAAGAAGAGAAAAGAAAAATGCTTGAGATTTATAGTACTAGGATCTTGTTACAACAATTGAGAACTACAAAAGGGAAACTAAGAGAATTTGAGGGAGAGAAGGGAAGGGAGCTCTAGAGAAGTGTTTGAGAGCTCCCCCCCTTGGGGTGTGTTTACAAGCTTAGAGAACTTCCCTATTTATAGGCCTAGGGGAAGTGAAAATCTGAATTATACAATAGGTTTACCTACCACACTCACTTCACCAACTTACAACACTTAATTCACCTAACACACTATTACATTTGAAAACAATTCCTCTTGTCTTTAGGCTTAGTGTTGCAACTCCCACTTCATCATCTTTCAATTCATTTGGTTGCTGCAAAATTCCACTCAATTATAGGAATTGAATATGCTTCACCTAACTTCCCCACAATCAATAACACCTCATGCATATGTCATGCATGACAATGCATTGCAGTCTTCTTTTGGGCTCGTTTTGGGCTCGTTTCTCCATCCATAAAATTCTGGAAAAATATGGATCTTGAAGCTCTTTGTCTTATCTTTCCAAGCATATGCAGCCCAACTCAAGGAAAAATCGGAAAGGCCTTCAAATATGATTTTTGGCCCAGTAACGCAGATGCTGCCGAATTTGACCTTAAGTTACCAAAACATGTATAACTTTTTCTAGAAGACTCAGAATCATGAACCGTAAAATTCTACAGAAAATAGACTTCCGTAGATTTCCAATGATGTATGGCTCATTATCTGGTTCTTCTTGAGTAAGTACAGTCCAATCCGTGAAGTTGACTGATTTGCAGACACCGTTTTGAGCTAACTTGTCTCCAAAATGCAATTAGTGAGTCTCAAGCTTATTACACTGAAATAAACACAAAACTTATTAAAAGCACAAGTTTAATTCAAAAACATAACCAAATCATAAGTTAAAAGGGTACAAAATGATATGTAATTATGCACCGATTAAGAGTTCTCCCGTCATGTCTCATTTCCGCCATCACGGTAAAAAGGTTACTTAAGAAAGGGTGCGTGGGGTACTTAGCCCACATCATTGATACTCAGGAGATCACTTTGAATCTGGAAGATGTTCCTATTGTTCGTGAGTTTCCAGATGTCTTTCCGAATGATCTTCCTGGTCTTCCTCCTCCAGAGAAACCGAGTTCACTATCGAACTCCTTCCAGGCACAAATCCAATTTATCAAGCTCCTTATAGGATGACACCAGCAGAGTTGCGGGAGTTAAAGATTCAATTGCAAGAATTGGTAGATCTTGGATTCATTCGACCTAGTGTTTCCCCGTGGGGTGCACCGGTATTGTTTGTAAAGAAGAAGGATGGAACTATGAGGCTATGTATCGATTACAGACAATTGAACAAGGTGACGGTGCGTAATCGATATCCTTTGCCTCGAATCGATGATTTGTTTGATCAATTGAATGGTGCCAAGTATTTCTCTAAGATCAACCTTAGAGTCAGGTTACCATCAACTCAGAGTGCGAGATGAGGATGTTCCAAAGACAGCATTCAGGACTCGTTACGGCCATTATGAGTTCTTAGTGATGCCTTTTGGATTGACTAATGCTCCAGCGCGTTTATGGATCTCATGAACAGAGTGTTCCGACCTTACTTGGATCACTTTGTGATTGTATTCATAGACGATATCCTTGTATATTCCAGAACTTTGGAGGGTCATAAGAAGCATTTGATATTAGTATTGAAGACTTTGATAAGAAAGAGCTGTATGCCAAGTTCAGTAAGTGTCAGTTTTGGTTGGATAAAGTGGACTTTCTCGGGCATGTGATATCAGTAGAAGGAATCTATGTGGACCCTCGGAAAATAGAAGCAGTTTTGAATTGGGCGCAACCCACTAGTGTGACAGAAATACGGAGTTTCCTGGGGTTAGCAGGTTACTATCCTCGGTTTGTAGAAGGATTCTCGGTCATAACAGCACCTCTTTCACGGTTAACGAGGAAGGATGTCCAGTTTAAGTGGACGGAAGAGTGTGAACAGTGTTTTCAGGAGTTGAAGAAGCGGTTGACCACCGCACCTGTTTTAGCTCTTCCAACAATTCGGGAAATTTTGTGATCTATAGTGATGCATCATTGCAAGGCTTGGGATGTGTTTTGATGCAGTATGATCGGGTGATTGCTTATGCCTTAAGGCAACTTAAGAAGCATGAGCAGAATTATCCAACGCACGATTTGGAACTTGCAGCGTGGTGTTCGCTCTCAAAATTTGGCGACATTACTTGTACGGTGAGACGTGTCAGATCTTCACTGATCACAAGAGCCTCAAGTACGTTTTCACTCAGAAGGAGTTGAATTTGAGATAGCGGCGTTGGATGGAGTTGATTAAGGATTACGATTGCACAATTGAGTATCATCCCGGTTAGCTAATGTAGTAGCTGATGCTTTGAGTAGGAATACTAGTGCAAGTATAGCTCATTTTAAAGGGGTTTACCTTCCATTATTGGGGGAACTACGGAAGGAAGAAGTAGAGTTAGAATGGAGTCAACATGGTGCACTACTTGCTAGTTTGCATGTGAGGCATATTCTGGTTGAGAGGGTAATTCCAGCTCAGTTGGAAGATCCTAAGCTTTGTGTGATAAGATCAGAAGTAGAAAGTGGTATACGGAGGGATTATGCAATAAGAGAAGACGGAGCCTTAGTAACTTTGACTCGTCTCTCTGTACTCAAGAATGACGACCTGAAGAGAGAAATTATGGAGGAAGCTCACTGTTCAACTTATTCTATGCATCCAGGTAGCACTAAGATGTATCGGACTCTACGTGAGTACTACTTGTGGCCGCATATGAAAGGTGACATTGCTAAGTATGTGAGTAGATGTCTAGTGTGCCAACAAGTGAAAGCGGAGCGCAGAAGCCTTCTGGACTTATGCAGCCGCTCCCGATCCCTGAATGGAAGTGGGAGCATATGACAATGGATTTCGTTTTCAAACTTCCACGTTCTGCAAATGGGTATGACAGAATTTGGGTGATAGTTGATCGACTCACCAAATCCGCACACTTCCTACCTATAAAGGAAACCTATTCTTTGACGAAGCTGGCGAAGCTCTTTGTAGGTGAGATAGTGAGGTTGCATGGAGCTCCTGTGTCCATTGTATCGGATAGGGATGCTAGGTTTACCTCTCGATTATGGAAGTGTTTACATGAGGCTATGGGTACCAGTTTGTTGGAATGAGGTGGGTGACAGGAAAGTGGAAAAAGTGGATAGTATTCGGGACACAACTGAAAAGGTAAAGATGATTCGAGAGAAGCTTAAGACCGCACAGGATAGACATAAGAGTTATGCGGACAACCGGTCCAAGAATCTTGAGGTTATCTCATTGGAAGAGTTTGCAGTTGGAGACTGGGTGTTCTTGAAGTTATCTCCTTGGAAGGGTGTGATGAGGTTTGGTAAACGTGGGAAGTTAAGTCCTCGTTATATTGGACCGTATGAGATCATGGAACGTATTGGTCCAGTTGCCTACAGACTTGCCTTACCTTCAGAACTATCTCGTATCCATGATGTTTTCCATGTGTCCATGTTACGGAAGTACATGTCTGATCCTTCTCATATTTTGGAACAGCAACCCATGGAATTGGGAGAAGATTTGTCGTATGATGAGGAACCCGTACAAATTCTGGACAGAAAAGAACAAGTGTTGCGCTCCAGGTCTATCCCCATGGTGAAAGTGTTGTGGAGGAGTCAGACGGTAGAGGAAGCTACTTGGGAACCCGAGGAGCATATGCGGGCCCAGTATCCTTACCTCTTCTATTGACAGGTACGTAATTTCGAGGACGAAATTCTTTAAGGGGGGTAGATTGTAACATCCCGACCCAAAATATTAATAAGTTTGGATTTAATTAAATTTAAAAATGGAAATTTCAATTTTGCCCTTCAAGTGGGGGCAAAAAGGATCAATTTTTATCCGGAGTGATTTTGGGACGACAAGTAGTATATTTATATAGGTGGTCCTAGCCAGAGTCCGTAGACACGGAGTAGGCTCGATTCGGACTTGGAACGAGAAAGTTACGATTGACAAATCATCGGGGGTATAATTGAAACTATTTTAAAAATTAATTTGGAATAAAATCAGTTTTTCAGAAAAATCTCTCATTTCTTTCTCTCTCTCTCTCTCTCTCTCTCTCTCTCTCTCTCTCGCGCGCGACTTTCCCCTCCCCTTCATTTTTTTTCTTCAGCCGCAGCCACCACCCACCATAGCCACCGCCTCCGACCACCAGAAGCCACGGCACCAGAAGCAAAAGGGGTACAATGGCCATCTTCCGCCGGAAACCGCCGCTCAGATGCCGGAAAACGCAGGCAAAAGCCTGGAAAAATTTCAGAAATTTCAGAAACTTCAACACCTTCGTTCTCCTTCGTTTCTCAACCGATTTTGACAAGTGAGGTATGAAAATTCATCTATTTTTCGTGCTCAAGCTGCCTGTTGGTTAGGTTTCCTGAAATTTTGAGAATTTACAAGTTAAAATTCGAACTTTAGCTACAGCCGGTTTTCAGTTAAAGTTTTTGGCCACTTCCGGCCATTTTTTGGCCTTCACCCAAGAAGAAAAGTTGTTCCAAATTAGGTTTATTACCTAGGTTAGGAGTTTGGAGCCAAAATACTAAGTTTTTCCGGCCGCCGGAATATTGATCAAGCCACCCACGCGCGGCGGCGCGTGGGGCGGTGCATGGGCGGTCCGGCAGAAGCCACATTGTATCCTAGAATGATCCTTACGTTGTCACGAGCGCGTAGGAGTTTACGGATCTCAATTTTGATATCGCATGGACCTCGAACAAATTTTACCTAATCTGTGATTTTCGGGTTTGATGTGTTTGGACCGTTAGATCAAACCCAATTTCACGTATGTTGTTCCTGGTATTCCTAGGATCGTATAGGAATTCGCGGTATCGTGAATCGGACCCCGATGTTCCGATTCAATGATTTAAAGTTTATGTTTTACGATAACCGTTCGATCGTGAGTTTTGACCGTCCGGTTCACCGAGCGTCTTCCGAGATTTTTCCAGCGTTTGAAACTCTTAGGTGGACCCTAGGAGTGTCTCGTTCCTCGTGCGTACTAGAAACCCGGGAAAAAATTAGGATTTTATTTTAAAGTCTTATTTTGAAGAGTTGGATTTTAATATCGTGTTCCTATTCTGAAATAGGTAATCCGACTCCGCCTTCAGAGGGCAGGACCCTCTCTGGGTCACGCAGCTTGGGACTACTTGTGAGTGGACTTTGTTTTCAAATAATAGCATGGTTTTATAATGAAATTTATATGCATGAAGATTTAAATGATTTTATGCAAACCCATCCTTTTGTATTCAATTATTCATATGTTGGATATGTTGTGTTATAAAGTTATTTGCAATGTATATGGGTTTTGACATATAAGTATCTTGAAGTATATAAGTATATTATTGAGAAAGTGTTGGCATGTTGAGATTGTGTGAGGTACTTTGGGGTGTTATGAGATGAAGAAAAGTATGAGTTTAGAATGTCAGTATGGAGTGCTATAAGCACTACCCTGTGTACCTCCCCTGAAATTGGATTGTGATTACGGAATTGTGAGATACTTGGAAATGTCGGAACCCGGGGCATACCTTAACGGGTGTCGTCGTTGAGACCCTTAATTGGGTAGTCTGCGCGCGGTATGACTGTTTCCAGGCGTACGGGTCTTGATTATTCGTCCGTACGTGTTGGCTGAGAGCTAGTCCCCAGTTGGACGGCTTGTCCCTAGCCACATAGTCCGTTTGAGGGCTGATAATTGTGAGCTAGTCAACAATCCCCTGTTGGATTGTTTCCCCGGTACAATTAGGTGTGTCATATATATATATATATATATACATATATAATATCTCTTATATTATATAGCTATTCCTTTGTTCTTGTTTTGAGTGAGGATACTTCCCCGCTCGTCGTGCCAATGGGCACGGGATTTGAGAGTTTGATTTGAGATTTATAATGGAAGGGATGGATGGGTTGATTTGCAAGTTTCACTGAAATTTCGGATTTTGCTCGGGTTTGAGCAAACTATATATGTATGAATATGATGGTTTTTAATGTATTGATTTCATGCATGGTTTTCTAACAGTGGGGTTATATTACTTTGGTTTAACTGAAACTGAATCTTGTTTTGTCCACTCATGATTTTCTGTTTTGCGCCCCACGGCCGGTGGAGTTGACTTGGAACGAGCCGCAGTGCCGTGTTTTTTGCTCCTGTTTTCACGAGCTTTAGCACTTGAGCCTTCTCAGGGCCTCTGTGCTATGTAAAATCGTTAAACTTCCTTCCCACTTGTATTTTCTTTGAATTCTGTTAGATGCTCTGTTATTGCCCAGTTAGAAATTGGTATTTTGAGGCCGGAGGCCATGGTTTGTAAACGCTATGTATTGTGTAATGCATGCTGGCTGTTGGGATGTAAAATAACTGTGTTTTAACAGTTGAAATTTTGGGATATGTCCTGTTTCCAGGGAGAACTCTGCCAAAATTTTTGTAGAAAGTCTCGGTTATTAGTAAGTGGGCCCGGCATTCTGTGGATGCCGGATATTTAGACGGGATCTGTCCCGGTTTCCGAGGAGATTCGGGGTGAGTCCTGTCATAAAATTATTGAATGGTTGACCCAACTCCTTGTTGTTTGAAGAAACCCTCCGCTTCAATTGATATATTTTTCATGAAAAGCAAACATGAGATAATTAGAATGTGTAGATACAATCAGGATCTACTCTAAAAATAAAAGATTTGAAGGAATAAAGTAAATCTTAGTTTGTTAATAAGGGACCTATGGTTGGGTGCTTGGTATTGCCTGTTAACAGAAAAGAAAAGAGGAGGATGAATTCAAAGATATTAGAGAAAAAGAAATAGAGAAGACCATAGAATTTTTTTATAGTAATTTCAATCAACAGTCACTTACAAAGCATAACTCAACTCCTTATAAACTCAGGCTAGGTTCCTTAACTTTTCAATATGGGACAAATACTCTCAACAGGCCCCCGCACGTGTGACGAACTTTCAAGTCTAACACGTGAACAACACATATTGGGTGACGTGGGAGCACGTGTAGCCGTTAGGTCTAAAAAAATAGTTAGCATTAATTAAAGGGAGTTTCACTAAAATACCCAAAATGGGGGCTGAAATTATAAAAAAACCCAACACCCAAAATACTTTATAAACATACCTAAAACCAATCATTACACACTCATAACCCATTTATAAACACACCCAAAAAATATACAATTGTTGATTGTGGAGTTGATTTTGTGTGTGTTTCTATGTTTAAATAGTATTTGAGTATTTTTATAAATACATGTCCAGGATTGAGTATTTTTATAAATATCTATTAATTAAAAGTTTAAAATATAAATAAAACAAAGCATCATTAAATTATAGAGAAACACTATGAATCATTTCTTTCTCCTAAAATTTAGGGGCTCCTAGAAGTCTACTTATTTTAGAGTTGTATTTTTCCAATTTCTCTCTAAAATTTATCTAAAGAGGTCGTCCAAAATATTAGAGAAGAAATTGTGGTCACCGATCGTTGGACATTAATCCAATGGTTCAAAAAATATTTTTTAAAGGAGTGTAAGAGTGAGTGAATCGTTGAATTTACATCGAACGGTGAGTAACCACACACTTGTTGGACCCTGTAGTCCAAGAGATCGGGACTGTAGAGAAGAAATATATGAATCGTCATTCCTCATCAATCTAAATAAACTTAATCAAAATTTTATAAAAAAAACTCTCATATAAAGTTTCCAACAATTTAGGAAGACGAAAAAAGAAAAAGAAAAAGAAAATCAATTATGCAGGGGCCACGTGTGCGTCCCGCCGAGGTTTGTGACTAGTGTGTACCGGTTCTTGCCACCCGCGAAGTCGCTTCCACCAGAGCAAATGAGGCGTGCTCCTCCTCCTCCTTCCCTCCAATTCCTCGCCGTAGCAGCCACCGACGCAACCACCGCCATGTCTTCGCGCCCTCCTGTACTTTCTCTCTCTTCTCCAATTTAAAAAATGGCTCTGAAACTTTCAGCTAATTGGTGCTTTCTCTTTTACAGTACTGAGGTGGTCGAAACCAATGGCCGAGAGCCTCCTCCTCGAACCGCCCCTACTCGGGCGGCAGAGGCCCGTAAGTCACCGGAGATTCGCATATCCGGTCGGTCCGCGACGCCAATCTAGGGTTCCGGCGAGGCGACGCCGGCACCGGACCCTTCCCCAACCAAACCGCCTTTCGTCAGCATCCTCCGCCGCCTTTTCAGCACAACCATCACTTCCCTCAATCTCGGCCGTTCGATCCAAACCAACCGTACCGGCCGAACCAGCAATTCCGGCCTCCTCAGCAGTTTCAGCCTCGGCAGCAATTCCGGCCTCGACCGAAGCCCTTGGATTATCGCAACTGGGAGTTTGCGAAAACGACGCCGTCCCCTACTTGTGGTAATCGACCGTTACTATTTGTAAATGTGTCAGAGTTGTTTTGGTTTGGCTTTCTTTGAATCTATCGTTTGGGGTTGACAGATAGGTTTACGGTGCTATCTTATAACATACTGGCTGATTCCTTGGCCCATGAGCACCGGAGCAAGCTTTACTTTCACATACCTTATCATATGATGGACTGGCAATGGAGAAAGAATAATTTGATTTTTGAGCTTGGGCTGTGGTCAGCTGACATAATGTGCTTTCAGGTGCATCTTAGCTGCTTCATTTTATGCGCAATCTTCCACAAAATCCTGTTAATTTTGTATAATTGTAGTCTTCTTATACCACGCAATATGGTGAAGCTTGGGGCAGTTGTGTTTGAAGTATCTTGATTTATGTTTTGCTTTGTCATGGGCCTGGCTGAAATTTTTATGGTCTGGTTTCAATTGCAGGAGGTTGATAAATTTCAGGACATCAAGGAGGAGTTGAAGCTTAAGGGGTACAATGGCATTTGGAAGGTGTGCTTAGAAATGCTTATGTTGCTGTTTTGCTAAATCAAGAACATTCACATCATGTGTTAATGCTTCCCTCTCTACATGTTTTGGTTTTAAACAAAGGCTTTGGATGTGTATCAGACACCATTTTGAGAATCAATACACACTGTATTTGTAATGTAGTTGACTGGAGGGGATAGAAGCAAAGATTAAAGAATACGAACTGAAAATTGCTAAACGGATAGCATCCATCTTGGGAGTTATGTTGTTTGAGAAATATCATTGTTAACTATTATTACTTCAAAATTGATGCATAAAATATCCGTCTAACTGAAAATGAGCCATGTTCAAGAACAGAAAACATGCGAGCACATGTTGTTCGAAGTCTCAATGAAGATTTGCTAGCTTCAACAACTGGAAAGTCAGAAGTGGCATTTCAAAACTCAGTATCTAGTATGTCTTCACCAATTAGCAGAGATTTGAGGAGGAGGCCCCAAAAAGATGCAGCAGTACGATCTGTTTTGCAACCTATATCAAGTGGAAATTGGAAGTGTACTTCTCGGGCAAATGATGGCTGTTTCCAACTGAAAGATGAAGCTGTGGTGGTCAATTCTTCCCAGAATACTGTGAATGGAGACTGGAGAAGGACCAGTTGGGAAAATGGTGGTATGAAGAAATCTGCAGAACCACAAATGGTAGGTGAAGATGCAAAAGCACTAGAAATTTCAACTGATGGAGGTCAGAATCAGAGTTCTGATACAACTGTTTTAGGCAGCATGGAATGGAGGAATACTTTTGTGGAAGACTGCTTTGGAGAGAACACTTCCGGTAAAGTAGATTATGTCCATCAACCCGTAGCAAAAAATCAAAAGCCATCCCCTGATTTTTCAATGTACAGTAAGGGTAAGAATAGTTGGGCAGATATGGTTGAAGAAGAAGAACAAGAATTGCTGAATGGAAGAACTGAGTATTTTGATAGTTGGAATACTGAAGAGGGGTTTAACAATGAGAACCTGAATTGCAACATAACCCCTGAAAGTCCTTGTCTACAAAGTCAAATGAAAAGTTTGGGCCAAAAGCTTCAATCCACTGATCTTGTAGATGAATATGTATCTGGAAATGCTGCTTCATCAAGGAATTCTGCCGCGCGCCGTTCTTTGTGCTTTGGTCAGCAGCAGGAGCGAGAGTCAGTAGATTACATAAGTTCATCACCAGTTCCAAATGAGGCTTTGAATTTTGAAGGCTCTGACTCTGTGAAGGCAAATGGGAAGGGTTCTATTTATGGAAAGAATTCGAGTTTCAGTAGGAGAAAAAGGTTGCAGAGTTTCCAGGATCTAACTGAATTTCAAGACAGTCCATGAGCTTTGAATCAGTTACAGACAGAGAACAAATGTCCCCATAGAAAAAATGCAGTGTTTGTTTATGCCAATTGATATACAGTATTATATAGTATCTCTGTATGATTCAGTCTTCTTTCCATCTCAGTGTGTCATTGTTGCTTCAAGCTTTGTTTGTATATCTCTCACATATTCATTTGTATATTGTAAAAAGGGTTTTTGATACAAAGTCGTACAACTACTAGTTTTTGCTTAGGAAGCCTTATAGGAATGAATCAATAACTTGTTGCTCCTTCAGTTACTTTTTTTTTTTTTTTGGAAAAAAAAAATGTAAACTCCTCCAGTTACTTTGTTGGTCGGATTTAGACATACGAATGATTGATAGTTCGTGTATGAATTTAAAAATACACCCATAATTTGGGTAATTTTCTGTATTTGACCCATTTTAAACAAATAAATAATTCTTTTATCAAATTAAAGAAAAGAACTACAAAACTATTTGTAACACCTAAAAATTACGTTTGTACACTTTTTTATTGCCACAGACACACAGGGTAATTTCGCTTCGGCTTTGGGTTAAATTTGTAATCAAACCAGGTGAGGGAAAGTTTGGGCCGTTGAACGGGGTTTGGTTTTACCACTTCCAGCCCACAATTGGACAACAGAGGCCGAACACCCGAGCGCACACTCTCTGCTTAGCTAGTGAAAGCAGTAGCTACCCATACACTTCCAGTCAGTCACTGCCGTCGCGTTTACTTTCCACTTTACAGGTAATCTTAACTTGTCATACCTTTCCTTCGCAATACGGTGCGCAATGAGTTTTTATCAATAATAGACAAAATTTATAGGGAAATTGGCGGCTTTGCATCCGGCGCAGCTAATTTATTCTATTTTATCCCAATTTTGAAATTTAATCACAAATATCCCATATAAAAACTCCCTATTGACAATTTATTGCCCATCCTTCACTTAGGTTTTTTTTGTCCTCAGTCGTTGCTCTTCTTCTTCTTCTTCTTCTTCTTCTATCTAGTCTCTTCCTCATCCTCTTCTTCCTTCTGCCAAACCTCACAGGAATCCACCTCCACCACAGAATCTCGCTTAACTCAATCTCCTCTTAGTTATATCTTCAAACTAGGAGCTAATTTGAACCTCAAGGTTGAACCCCAAATTTGGAATCGAACCCTAGCCAAGGCGTGACTCACCACTTCCGTCGTCGGCCTCCATGGCAGAGCCACAATCGTGACTCTCCACCTCCGTCGTCGACTTCCACCACAAAGCCACGACACCTTCATCTTCGATCTTCACTGTGGTGAGTTCTAATATTGGTTTTGCTTTTTTTTTTTTGGGTTTCTGTTATTGATTGAGATTATTGGGTGATTACTTTTACTATTTTGAATGAGACAATAATGGGTTTTTGTTGTGGTTTGTTTGCTGTTTCTGTGATTGAATGAAATTTACCAACTATTTCTTGTGGTTGTCAAGCTCTTGGACTTGGATACATTGTTTTGTACTTAAGATTTGTCTCTGAAATCATGCATACACTGTTTTGTGATTGAAACTTGGACATGCAGACCTCCTTGAAAGTGGTGTATTCACTCTTTTGTGATTGTGATTTGTCTGTGAAATCGCTTAGGTGATATATCAAATTAGGACTTCTGGCTTTTCTAGAGCAACCTGTAAGAATACATATAAAACTCATAAACGCTCTCTGAAATAACAGTAATGTGGGTTTTAACTTAAGAAACCAACATCATAATTTGAAACCAGTAGCACCACCAACAAATGCAAGATTCTCATCCTTTACTTCTTTTGAAAGTGATTGGAGAGTTTGTAAGTTTTATGAGAATGCCAATATTTTAACATACGTTTGATAGTGTAAAGTTGGCATATGTTGGATCTTTGTTTTCTATATTTTTTCGTAATTCAATCCTAGATCTGTTTTTGGTGCAGTCTATACAATCCTCAAGGTTAGTATCATGCCAAGGTTGTGTTGGTGCCGTGAAAAGGGTTCTTGGAAAACTTGAAGGTTTGTTGACAGCTCTTTGCATTTATCTAGTTCCATTGTCTTGCTCTTCTTCTTCTCTCTAGAGACTGTGCTTCTTTAATTGTTTGAACAATGCCAAATGCACTATTGATGATTTCCTGATTTGTATTTTTATTCGCCTTTACGAGGACACACATTCACTTCACCCATGTTTATAATTACTTTTATATTGCAATTGAGTGGTATGAAATTGTGTGCATGAATGTGAACTTTAATTTTGCAATGGTACTGTCTTGTGAAAGCTTGCCATATGAAGAATTGAGTCATTTAGAAAAGCCAACAATCTATATGAATTTTGATAATGGTTTCAATTGTGATTGAATATTATGTTTTTGTTTCCATTATGATTGAATGATTTACTTTTAATTTGCATTTTAATCCATTTTATACATATGGAAAATTGTCTTGTTTCAAGTGGCGGCGTTCTTTTTGGGGAGGAAATTGCTAACTTTCAGCTTAAATTTGGGTCTAAGAGGACATGTCCTGGAATTTTAATGATAGATATAAATTGTGTTAAAATTCCCGACTAAGAGGAGATGTAAATTTTTTGCTTTTTGTCACTTTCTTATGTATATCTTAAGATGTAATGAGATAACATTACTTCCATAGTAGGGAAATTGGGAAATTATGGGTATAAGAATGTGATTTCATCAAGGACGTCACATCCTTTTTTAGAAAACACGTTATATACATTCAGTGTATATTACGTGTATATTGTCTATATATTGCTTGTTTATTGTTTGTGTATAACCATTTATTGCCTTTTATTGTCACTGTATTGTATGTTTATTGCCAATTTATAGCTTGTGTCATTTTTTAAGGAAAAATTAACATAAACTCTTATGGCTTGTATTGCCCATGTATATGGCTTATATTGCGTAGGTATTGCTCCTATATATGGCTTGTATTGCCAATGTAGTATGCAAATAGGAGGACTCTCAAACCAATCAATGCAAAAAATAGCAAAAACCAATTAATACAATGAAAATAAGAACACAATAGGAGGATATATAGTAGCAATACTAAGGCAATATGAGGCTATTGTCTTAATATTGCCTTTGTATTGTACAGATAGTGTATGCATATTGCCACCCTATTGGATGTATATTGTAATACTATTGCTATCGTATTGTGGTTATATTGCTATAATATTGCCTCTATAGTGTACGTATATTGACCTAATATTGCTATTATATCGTATGTCAATGGTCATTTGGTCTAATAACAGTCTCCACTTCGTTGAAAGTAATTCTGAATTCAAATCTCACAGACACGACAATTGTTATCCATCGTTATATTAGCATGAATTGATGTTGACCTTTCAAATGATAGTTGGAGTTGCACATCGATTCATATTCAAAAGGAAAGTAATTCTCTCCCTCAATGAATCTTCGTTCAAAAGAAAGCAGCTATCAAATATTGGGTACAAAAATGGAAGAGATCCGCGGTAAATTAATTGGGCACAAACCACATATTACAAAACCATGATGATTTTTGGCATGCTTGAAAAGAGAAGGGCCAAATACAACAGAAAAGAAAATCCATTCAAGCTTCTCACCAAACATGGCTCAAGCACTCCATGGTTTCAATCCAAACCTACCTAACAAGGGCATACCACGTGTCCATCGTAACATAAGAGTGACATTTACAAAGCATGAATTGCAATATGTTTCTTTTTCTCCTAAACAAAATTGTTACTAAAATGGAACAAAAGATCCCTAACATAGAGCAATACAAGCAAAGATAGTCAATTTTCATACACACAAAATTAGTCCTCATCCATCCATGCAGGCTGATCTCTCTTACTAGGGCCACCTGCTGGTTTTGCCATTATAATCTGCAAGATAGTCAAAGCACTGTCAACAACCTTTTTTTTAACGAAGGTATTAAACATTAAATAGGCTGCAATCAGATAGATTTATCATTTCTCACACATTTTTAGCTAGCCAGAAAACCCCCAGCATATAGATTTTCTATTTACTATCAAGCCTTCTACACTGAAGCCATATTCATTATAAAGTTCAACATTTCCCAAAAGTAACTTTCAATTTTATTTTATTTTTCCAAGTTAAAAACTAACATTTGCGACCGTTCTTTTGAGTTATAAAGGAGTTTGTGTTCTGAGTACACACATGCATACATGCATCTGTGCCAAGTTAGGGGAACTTTGAAAAAAAAAAAAAGACTTCACAAAAAGTATAAAAGTATAAAATTAAATAAATAAATAAAAAGAATAGTCAACTAATTCACAAAGCCTCGACTTTTTTTTTATTTTTAAACTGTATGTAGTTTAGCATTTTTTTTTGCTTTGGCCTCAAAGATGTAATCAGGGATTCATAGATGTAGTTCATACCAAATTAGGGTACTTCAAAATTTGGAAAACCATTGACAAATACGTAGTAACTAGTTACCTGATCTACCCATAGAACAAGTGGGCAGCATATGCAGCATACTTGAGAGCAAAGAACCTGCAACAAACAGCCCAAGAAAGAAGATTGATACTTATATCTCATACGAAACAACTTCCTGGCCAACTTAAACATATTGATTTCAATAAATTAATGAAACAGAACTATCTAAAGTTCATAAAATACCCAAGTTATTATTTATCAGTTATCCAAAGAAATCCTCACTTATTCCCGAATGCTATAATTCGTAAAAATCCTAAATGCAAACCATCTAATGAAAAAGAAACCAACTATCCATCTGTTATCCTCTAGAAACCAACCATCTAATGAAAAAGAAAGATAAGAAACCTTTCGTAGTGGATATGTGGCTTAACTATTTACACAAATGAAATATAATAAAGAAAATAACTGAATGACTGGGTCCCATGGTGAATAAAGGCTTTCAGCACAAAGATGTAGTTTAGACCACCAAATCATGAACTAAATTTTATACATCATATATGCATAACCTCCTAGCCCTATTAGCCGGCCAATGGACTTCAAAATGCACCACAATCCTCAAAACACCCATGCCAGTAAGTCAGGTTTGATACAGAAAATCAAGTCCAAGATTGAATTACGAAAAATAGAGAAAATCAAGATCCAACATATGCCAACTTTACAATATTAAACTTATCTTAAAATATTGGCATTCTCATAAAACTTACAAACGCCAGTCACTTTTGGAGATATCCTCCACCTCCAGACATAATCAATTTATATAGTTCATTCAAAAATCACATCCCAAAAAAGAACAAACAAATTCAGATCATTGAACCAAATAACTATGTTTTTTCAATTGTTTTTTGTCAGAATAAAAACCTAACTCAGTAATCCAATTCAATAAGCAAAAGAAAATCTTCAAAATCATTGTAGATTGGACAAGCTTCAAGCATAATATTCTTGAAGACAAACTGAAAAATATTTGTTGTACAATCCCAAAATTTTGGTTCAAAAAGTTCTTGTATAATCCCACTGAAATAACATTCTCTACACAAGTTGAAAATATAGAGAGAGTAAAATTTTAAATTAAAGCCATAATTATGTTTCAACAAATTTCTGTACAATCTCACCCAAATTTGCCTTGGAGGGACTTGAACTCACATCAAGCACCAAAAACCCAAACCCATATATGAAATTGAAACAAGGAGAAGAAAACCCAAATGTGCAGGAGAAAAGCGGAAGCTGGTTACCTGAGACGCCATCTCTAGGCATGGAGGTTGAGAGAGGTGACAGAGAGTGAGAGATGAAGGTGGAAAGGTGGTCGTCGCCGATTTGGGTTAGGGTTTCTGAGGAGGTAACAGTGACTGTCGCTGATATGGGTGCGAACGAGAGAGAGAGAGAGAGAGAGAGAGAGAGAGAGAGAGAGAGAGAGGAGGGGGGAAGGGAGATTCTATGGAGGATGTGGATTTTGTGAGGTTTGGGAGAAGGAAGAAGAGGAAGAGGAAGAACAACGACTAAGAAAAAAAAAACTAAGTGAAGGATGGGCAATAGGCTGTCAATAGGGAGTTTTTATAAGGGGCATTAGTGATTGGGTTTCAAAATAAGGATATTAGTGAATAAATTAGGTGAGCTAAGGGTAAAGCCGCCAATTTCCCAAATTTATACCCCAATTTCATAAATATGAGTTTTTATAAAAACTTTCAAATATAGCCAAAAATTCACTTAAATTGACACAAATACCCTCAAAATTAAACCAAATAACAATGAACTTACAAACCAAATAACTCACAACTATGGTGGCCAAGCTTTCTGCTGACTATTTCTTCTAACCCTACTAGTTACGGCTATATATGAACCCTAAACTCAACTTAAAAACTCAAAACCACAATTTTATTTCAAGTTCGATGGACTTCACAAATTCAATCGCTCTTCTTTCTTCTCTCACTCTAAAACTAAAAAACCATATTTTTTCCAATCCTTGATTAAATCTGATGTTAAGCTTCTTTGTAGTGGTGTTAAATGAAATGCTTATGCCTTGTCGTATTTGATTTTTCCTTTCAATTTCAAACTAAATTAATATAATTGTTTGGGCCTGAATTTGGCACGCCCAGTCCAAAATCATAAAAGCCCACGCCATTTTGACAGCCACCAAATAACTGGGCAAAAAAGAAATATCCTCAGTCCAAACATCAAAGGCCCAGAAACTATACAAAATAACTTGGGCCTTGAAGGAAACAAATTTAGCCCAGTCCCTATAAACAGCTTTACCATTTCCTTTGAAAAGCCCAGGAATAAGGCAGCATATTTTCCCCAGACCCACGTGACTCCTGAACTGGGAAAAAAGTCAGCAATTGCGGCTGGAAATAATAGAAGGCTAGCAGCAGTTTTAGAAGAAGAATATCTCTAGAAAAAGCTCTGTCATTAGAAACATCACAACATATATATATTCAGAGATATTTTCTTTAAAACGAGAAGACACTATTTCCAAGCCTTCTAAGAAAGATAAGCAGGAAACATGGAGTTGTTAAAACTGGAAATCAAACTTGCCATCACAGTTTGAAAAAGTAGTTAACTAAAAGAAGGCGAGGTTCTCCATTGAAGTGACTGGCTGTTGAAAGGTCTAAACTACCAGAGATGATAAAATCCACTTTCTTTTTTGCATTTAAAATAAAAGATCTTTTGGGAAATTTTGCCACCCATTATTAAAATTAGAACCTCCATTCCTAAAAAGGGTTTTTCTATAAATATAAGAGAGGATGAACAGAAAAAGACATTCAATCAACACAACTAAAAAATCAGTCAAAAAACAAACACTCAAAATGATCACTTGATCTCAGAGAACCTTCAAGCAAGTTGAAGCAACCAAGAGCTAGCTAAATCACAAGAGAAGCCAGCTACAAGTCAAAGCTTCCAGTTTATAGACTAAGAAAATCAATTAAAACGAGATTGCTCTCGTTACAAATTTGGTTCAAGCAAAAGCCAAGGCAAGCAGAGTTTGAGTTTTAACAAATATGAAAACCTCAACAAATTTATGGAGAGTCATGACTAAGCAGAATAGGTACCAAAGTCCAGTTCCAGCTTCAAGTCCAACCACTTCTGCTCCTTTCAGACTGAAGAAATCCAGTTCTCCCCGTTCAAAAGCCTTCCAAGGCTTGAAATAGATTAAAGCTTTGGTATCGATTTGCAGCTGAAGTCCAGCACTTCAAGTTGTTGAAAGTCCAGTCCAACATAGGTGTACCTAGTCCAGCCTAGAGTCAGAAGCATCTGTTCAGATAGAAATTGAAGCACGTCCCTCTTTTTTCTTTTTAAGCTTTGTAAAGGAGAGTTCTCCTAAAAACAGATCATTTTCTTACCATTCATTTCGGCTAGAACTACTAATTGGTACTGTGATAAATTGTGAAGTCCTCACTAGTCTGAGGCAAGAAAAGAACTTACTTGGGAGATATTCCTCACCCAAATTCACAATCGCTTGTTCAAAAATTAGTAACTTGGGGTGCAAGTTATCTATTTTTACAAAGTCTGCTAGAATTTTCATTGCTAGCAGTGGCATGCCTGTACACTAAAGAAAGTTGACTTGTTGATCAGTCAGTGGTTTTCAAGACAATTGGGAACTTTGCCCTACCATCACAAGAGACAAATCAAAACAGGTGAACAATAATAATATCTTCATTGCACTCTTAAATTAAATAAAATGAATCTGCGTTTGTATTCTTTTGGAACAGAAAAACCAATAGAAGGCAAATATTGTTGCAATTTTGCTGTGTTTCGCTTGATATGGGTTCTATTGTTTTTGGTTGAAGGGTTTTTATTCTTAGAAAGGGGAAGTTTTAGATCTACAAAAGCAAAAACAAAATGAGATTTTAACTTTCATCAGGGTCAATCTTTGGGTTCTATGTTTGTGTTTATGGTGACGATTAAGAAGTAGCAGAATTGGGACTTTAGTCTTCGTTTGTGGAAAAAAAAATTCCTCTTTTTGTTTTGTTGTTTTAGTATATATATAATGTGAAGAGGTTGGTTTTATGGGTAATTATGTTTTAATTTTGAGGGTATTTGTGTCAATTTAAGTGGATTTTTGGCTATATTTGAAAGTTTTTATAAAAAAATGGATATTTATGAAATTATGGTGTTAATTTTGGCTATTAATGGACAAAGAATTTTCTTTGTCTTTTTGTGCATGTTTAATATTAATTGAGTTGGTCTGATTGAAGGCGGTGACGGACAGTCAGATTCTATATTTTAATCGCAGCAGCAGTCATTGTTTTATCAAACGACAATATCATCCTCTAATCGCTGCGCCGAAAACTACAAATCCTTTTCTTCGACGACGTATGAGGCCACCATTTGCGGGATTTCATGAATTGATTGGTTTATGTTTTTGATTGTGGTATCAAAATATAATGTTCAATTGAAAGAGTAAATTTTACTGAGTTTCTGCTAACCATCGAATGTAATGCTATTTCTTATTTGTACTTCTTTTCCCTGATATTCTAAAGTTGACTGTTGGTTTAGGGTTTTCTTGTAAGGGAACAACTTGCTCAATGAAGTCTTACAGGTTGTCTGAACTATCTCCACCGGAGGTTGAAAGCCTGAAAGCTCGTCCTCGAATTGATTTTTCTTCCATTTTTAGCACGGTGAGCCTTTCTTTTGTTCCCAATCCTGACTGTTCTTTGAAAACCTGACATTTTTTTGGGTATTTATATTCATAAATGAAGTAGCTCATGAATTATAGTAGCTATACTTGGTTAGGTCAACCCAATAGTTGATGATGTTCGCAAAAGAGGCGATGCTGCAATCAAGGAGTATGTTCTTCTTTGATTATTTTTTTATTAAGTTATTGATTTATTATTATCTATATTAATGAAAATGTTTGTTTACGCAACAATTTTACTAATAAAGTAATTTTTTTTTAAAAAAAAATTTGTTTATTTTTTCTCTCACACAGATATACTGCAAGGTTTGACAAAGTAGAGCTGGATAACATTGTCGTAGAAGTTTCTGAGCTTCCAGATCCAGAGGTATTGCTATTTAGACATGTTTTCTAGATACAAGATATTTATTTATGTTTTCAATTCTGATATCTTCCTCATGCAGCTTGATGCAGCTATTAGAGAAGCATTTGACGTGGCATATGACAACTTATATGCATTTCATTTTGCTCAGAAATCAGCTGAGAAAAGTGTTGAGAACATGAAGGTAAGCCCATATTGTAGCTTGCTTCTTCCTATATACACAGAGCCTTTACGTATCTTTAACCTCTTAGGGTGTCAAATGTAAACGGGTGGCGAGAAGCATCGGTTCTGTGGGTGTTTATGTTCCAGGAGGAACTGCAGTTTTACCTTCAACAGCTCTGATGCTTTCAGTTGTAAGTTGATCATATTTGTTGTAAAAGTTTCTCTGTGGTCTTTATCATGGTTATCGATTATTAAGCCGCAATGATTTCATGGACTTCTGCTTTATCATATGTACCAGCCTGCACAGATTGCTGGGTGTAAAACTGTTGTTCTTACAACTCCCCGAAGTCAGAATGGCACCATATGCAAGGTATGTGCCAGGCATTCTTTACTTTGGATGGAATGCATTATGAGGGGATTCCTAAATGAGAGCTGATCATTTTTGTTTTGCCCTTCAGGAAGTACTATATTGTGCAAAGAAGGCTGGTGTAACTCACATCCTTAAAGCTGGTGGTGCTCAGGTTTATAAACACCGAAAGTATTCTTATATACTTCATTACATACAGCGATATGACAATATTTTTTGCTTTGCAGGCAATAGCTGCTATGGCTTGGGGTACCAAATCTTGCCCAAAGGTGTTAGTTTCCCATTATCGTGTTATTATGATTTTCGCAACTTATGCAGATATTTGTGCTAAGGCCTTAAATTTGTTGCTAAGTTTTTAACTCGGGTTCTGAACCTCTGAGCATGATTTCTTTTGAACAAAAATAGAGGACCAAAGTTAGCTTAGCAAATATGTTGTAATTTTTCTTTCAAATTTCATAAAAGAATTTTCTGTATCTAATTTTGTTTTCAAATAATTTGCAGGTTGAAAATTTTTTTGGCCCTGGAAATCAATATTTCACTGCTGCAAAAATGATTCTTCAGGTACACACTATTAGAGGTTGTTTTCATAACTTTTGCTGAAGTTGAAAAATGGGAGTTATGGGAGATTCATTGTTTTTACCATCTCGATTTGACTTCCTACCCACCCTTCTAATTTTCTTAACAGAACAGCGAAGCCATGGTTTCAATTGACATGCCTGCAGGCCCTTCAGAAGTTTTGGTCATTGCTGACAAACATGCCAGTCCTGTTCATATAGATGCAGATTTGCTTTCTCAGGTACTTACTTGTTCTGCAATGCTTCTTTAAGTTTGTGATTGATCACTTTCATAATGAAAGGTTCAGGCTGTTCTGTTATGGTTCATTTTTTGCATGACTTGTCGAAATGTACTTGAAACTTCCCTTACAAATTCAACCCCCCAATATCAGATTCATGCCTATAAATATACCCACAACCATCTCACCCTTTGCCCCACACTTGATAGCTTGCTTCCAAACCTCACTAAAAATTCCACTAATATTATTCTTGTGTGTGAATATTCTTTGGAACCAAGAAAATGGGCTCCTCATCAGCAACTGAGAATCGGCGGTTACTCTCCAAGACTGCAACCAGCGAGGGCCATGGTGAGAACTCACCGTACTTCGATGGGCGGAAGGCGAACGATAGAAACTCATTCCACCCAACGAAAAATCCCGAAGGGGTTATTCAGATGGGTCTTGCCAAAAAGCTTACAGAGTAATTTCCACATCTAGCTAGCTAGCTCCTTCTCTTTTTGGACATTTTCTTGATATAGCATTTAGGGTTCTAAATATGTAAACTATTATTTCTGATTTCGGTTTGGATTTATCGTTCGTCTGTTTTGTTAACTTTTTCACGCATGCAGAAATGATGAGCTGCTTTCTGTTAAGCCACAGCCACCTGTCCTTATTCCTCCTCCACATGTTCAGGTGGACATGACTGCAGCACAGTAAGTGCGATATCTTAAAAAATAATTAATAAGTACCAAAAAAACAAAAAACAAACTGCATGTTAATTAATTATATGATTATGTTTGTTAGTACAAACTTTTTATGGATGGTGGTGTTCATTGATCATTGATCAGGCAGGGGTCTGAATCGGGCCCAGCAGCTGCAGGTGAAGACAATAATTGCTGCTGCAGTGCTTGTCTGAAGCTGGTGGAATGCCTAAGGGCGTGCAATTATATCGTTTCCATCACGGATACTTTAATGAACTGGATAGGAGCAGCTTGAGACCTTGAGAAACCTCCAAATTGGAAGATTATAAGGCTTAAAGGATTGTTGGAATTGTCATTTATGTTCTTGACCTGTGTATATGTCTGTCTTTTGAATTGAGTGCCGTCATTGATTCTTCTTCTTTTGGCTTGAGTTTGTTAATATTTTCCAGTTAATATTCGTAATTCAATGGCGATTTTTGAATGACATAAATAAATTTAGTAATTTCATCCATTTATGCATGTTTTCTTTCGTTGGAGTCAGAAAACAAATCTGTGGTCACGAATTATTATTGTTTCTTTTTTATGTAGAAGATGCTCGTAGAGCTCACAAGTGAAGTTGATTCAATTTCTGAAGAAACAATTTGCCATTTTAATTAGTTAATGAAGCGTCAAGTGCATGACAAAATACAAAATATTATTTCCTTTGTATCAAATGGCCAATCTTTCTTTCGGCAAGAAAATAATAGCACATTTATTACTAAGTATGTTTTTGTCATTGGGTTGTAACTATGAACCTTTGATTGTTTCATAGTAAATTTCATAACAATCAAACGGCTGTCAGCCACGCCGCCAAATAGAAAATGTAGAACTCAATTAGTGTGCTTTATAAAATAGACGCACTTCTTTTTAAATTCGTAAAGTGTAATTCGAGCAACACTTGTACGTCCAGGGCCTAGGTTAGTGAATTTCTCTAAAGTTTAAAATAGAAAAATAGAAAACAGACAATACATGAAGATCAAAAGATATACATGAGGAATTTGCAGCCGAAAAACTCAACTAACCTCAACTTTTTGGAAGAGAACCTAAGACTGAGTTTTTCCCACAACCTAAAACATGTGGGAAGAGGTGAAACTAGACGCTGAAAAAATTTGACGGAGATGACATCTCCGAATGCAATTCTCAAATGTCAATAATGACTACTGGTGCGGACTTCTGTGTTGCTGTTATGATTGGTCAAAACTGTTCACGAACGCCAACTCAGAAGCCAAGGCAATATGATCACTACCCCATTTCTGAAAAACAGTAGGAAAAATATGCATTCAGGGATATGCCTAAGCTCAAGTTCATTTGTTTCACCGACTGGATTAATAAATGTTATTTGTTATAAATTGATCCAATGAGAAGTCAATTCTTATAATCATATTGTAAATCCGTCACTAAAATACTAGAGAGATATCATTCTGTGTTTAATGTTCACCGAACTCTCTCATTACTTTTGCCTTCTAAGGCATCACATCAGCTCGGTAGAAAACCCATACCTTGGTTGGAAACCCTGAAGTCCGTTGCATAGCATGCTTTGGAATAGGAGCAAGCACCCTTACAGTCTGCAGACCTTCGGAGCGCCTGATATTTAAAAATCATAATTATAAGAAATAAAAGGTCTCAACCCTATTCTACATGCTCAGAATAAGAAGAAAAAATATATATTTGAAAGAGTGATGCATAAACTCTTTTTTATTTATTAAGAAAGTAATGTAATTACTCAATGATTTATCAACTCTCAAAATCTAATAAAGTATTAATAGACTGACAGGAGTGGTGAAGGAATATCAGAATCATAGAAAATTTACCAGATGTAATCAACTGTGCCCAAGAAACATCTGTTATAACTGGTAACCAGGGGCTCTCCATTTGAGTCTCTGGCCCCAGCACAATCCTGCAAAGATAAAAGAAATAAGTGTATGAGGAAAATTTTCAGATCCTGACTAAGTATAATATCTAAGAGTGGTAAATTTTCTAAACCATTTGTGATTGCTATGCAGATTGCAGATCAAACTGCAACATTCTAGATAGAGTTCAATAGTGAAGGATCTTTAGACGATATGACTACCTCAACTTCAGTATATGTGCTCCTAAGCTTTAGAGGATGTTCTAAAAGAGTGCATTCTGAATTGCCTGTAGCAGCTTCTATTTCCATTGGAGTCCATAGTGAGGGATCATAAGGAGTTCTCTCCACATAAACAATCTCTGAATCCAATCCTGGAGATAAACCATCCTCAACTGCATTGGTTGATGCAGACAACGCTGAGTTGGGAGAAACAGAAAAATCAGATGGAAAGGCATCTTCTGTGTTGTGTAATGCAGATATAAATGTATTATCATCTTCAGCTGTATTTCTGCCTTCTGGAATGGCTTCATCTAACTCAGTAAGAGATAAATTTTCTAGATTTTTCTGCAACTCAAGGTCAACACTAGTAGGTGCACATGATATGTCGACTTGCTCTGGGACTGAACGGCTATCGTTCTCGACACAAGAAATTGGTTTAGAAGACAAATTTCCTAAGTTCCCTAATGAAGAGACTTCGATAGCATCAGCAATGGAAGTCTGGCCGGATAGCTTAGACAAAGGAATTTCTGACTGGAGAGGATCCACATAATCTGGACCAATCCCTTCCCTAATAGAATCATTGTCCCTTGTAGAGGGATGTTTATGGATATCACAGTTCAAGCTTTCTTTTTCTACACAAATATTTGAGTCCGGATGTTCACTTGGTAATCCATGATTTGAAGTAGAGGTGAAATCCACTTTTTCTTTGTATCGAGTCTCAGTCACATTAGAGAAAGCGTGTTCAGGATCAATCAACTTAGCTACAGGAAAGCCACCTTCACTGTAAGAAGTACTTGCGTCATCCTTTAAGGCATCACCTGGAACATGGAAAGCTGATTCAACCGTAGAGACATCTACAGCATTCTGCTTAGATTCTTTGTTAACTTCAACATCTTGGGCACAATCCTCTTTTTGAGAATCAACATTGGTGCAAGATTTATCAAACCAATTGAGGGTATTAGTAGGTTGAGGCTGAGAGAAATTGTTTCTTAATGGAACATTCTCCACACTACTTTCTGGATTGTTTAGGTTCTGAATATCCAATGTTGAATCACTCGGCTTCATTCCACCTTCCCTCCCGTCTACCACTGATGGACCTTGAACAAAATGATTGTCAGGTTGAGCCCTGCAATATATTTTTTTAAAGTTTTCACTTCAAAATAGAAGAGGTATTCACAAATAGAATTGTAGTCGTTATATCAGCATTCAGCAGTTGACTCCAACAAAACCTACCCATAATTACGATTATATGACCTTGGTGCATAAATTTGAGCTGAAGCTTGTCCAGATACTTTATCTCTGTCAACTCCAGACAAATCTAACTGCAAAAGTATGATGTAACTATACTTGTAACTTACAAACTGATGGAGTTAAAAATGGAGAAGAAAGAAGCTTACCTTCTGTTCTGAAATAAAGTTGTATAACGGACTCTGACAAAAAGAATGAAAAAAGTGTTACCATCAAAATAAAATAAAGTAAAGTACTAGCTCCAGCAGTGCCACAAGTATCCATTGCAAGTCACATTCCAGATATAACTTCAAGAGTGTTAAAAGTAAACCTTTGGCGTACAATTGAAATCCCCACAAAGAACAATTGGAGCATCATTCCAGATTTTGGAAATGGCATGAGCCCTATCCAAGAGCACCCTGACCTGTTTGAAGGAAACATACAGGAAAGTATGATTTCAAATTTAAAGCTGAATGAAATCTTTAGCATCGCTGAAGTTAAACTTTGAGATGGATTTTACACCACATTTATATCTTATTTGAATGCATTACAAGAATGTCAAAGAAGGAGATATATATACACACAAATTTGTATGGCCTACTCAAAAGAGAGTAATTACCTGGCCAAGCTTAATTTCTCCCCGTTTAGGATTGTAAAGCACGTGGATGTTGCAAATGACCACTTTATTAGAACCTGTTGAGCTGCAGATGCAAACAAAACTCAGTTACACAAGGTCTGCAAAAAGGAAACACAGTTTTCTTCTACTATTAAACTCATCTGTATCCCAGCATCAGAGAGAGTTCCCTACATTTAAAATGAATTGTTTTCCAAATATTCTAGTCAAAGTCACTTCATATCTAGGTGACTAAATGTACCAAAGGTTGAGGCAATCCCAAAACTAAAGCATGTGTGCATGCGTATGTATTACACAAATGAAGGTAAATTATCTAAAGATTCTTAAATTACCTTGTTGGTAGAACTGCAAGATTTTTGGTCTGGCATATTGACTGTTTAACAAAAAAACTCACAGTATTTCAATGAAACCATATCAAACAAAATAAAAAGGAAATGGAATGGACAAACCAATTTTGAATAATCAGAACTAGTGCTGGTGATCACATGGAAGGTACAAGATATAAATAATTAAAATACCTCCAGTACACATATCTGAGCAACATTATCCCGAAGTCCAAGCTTACTGAACTCAATGCATTCCTCATGAATCAACTTGAATCTATAAAGGCAACCAATGTAAGGTGTAGACTACAGTAGCAAATCAGTTTTGCTCAACATTAGCATATGGTACTAGCATGTTAAGTCTGTAAAGATGAATATATTATAAGTTATAACAAAGTAGTAATAAGGGAATGCAAAACAGAACAGTTACAGCGGTGCAATAAAAGATGACTAGGACAAGATAAGAAATGAAAGATCAGACATAATACAGGAAATTAGTAAATTGAGATATACTAGGTCTATGGCAAGGGTCCTTAGTTCAGCCAAACCAAGGGACTTTTCGTTCATCAAAATGACTGTTAAGATATGCCATCACTATAATTAAGTACTCGTATTGAATGACCTTCAGTTATGTTTTGAGGGCAAGCTTTTGTAATTCATCAATCTACACTTCCTATTTCCATTAAAGATCCCCATACTTCAACTAGATTTCCCTTATAACCCAGCTCCCAATTAGGAGACCCCATAAGATGAATGTATAAATGTGAGCATATATTCAGTTATCATGAAAGTAGGCAGGTTCACATACCAATGTATTTAGGACACAAGGAAATGAAAATGAAACAGGGTAAATGAGTATGAAAACTCTTATGCACTGTCACTGGAGCGGAAGGACAAAGTACTTTTTTATCTTTAGCTAGTTCAGGCACATATTCACATACCCTGATGATGTTCACAGCCAGGGAAGTAAGTAAGCCACTCCCTTAGCTCATAAGCAGCATGGAAAAATGGATGCATAACTGTTCACAACTCAAGGATATCCAAAAACTAGATACATACTCTACCTTGAGGATCGCCAAAAAATTGCACAGCCATCAACTGGATTGCCAGTCCGCATCTGCACAAACCAAGAATTGGTAAATTTTCATCATCCGTGAATAACTTTTTTTTTTCTTCCTTTGGGCTGAACCATAAATAACTCGTTAATCAAGTGACTTTATTAAACAGAGCACTTATTGAGTTGCTGAAAGTTAGCCAAGTTAATCTATTTTCCTGACCTTTCCTACCATAGAAAAGGTACCTACATGCAATAAGAACACCAAAAATGGCATCCTTCTCTTAACAATATCCATCATTATTCAGTTAGACGGATATTTTATGCATCAATTTTGAAGTAATAATAGTTAACAATGATATTTCTCAAACAACATAACTCCCAAGATGGATGCTATCCGTTTACCAATTTCCTCAAAACCCTCATTTCTGCTACACGGTTCATATTCTTTAATCTTTGCTTCTAACCCCTCCAGTCAACTACATTAAAAATACAGTGTGTATTGATTCTCAAAATGGTGTCTGATACACATCCAAAGCCTTTGTTTAAAACCAAAACATGTAGAGAGGGAAGCATTAACACATGATGTGAATGTTCTTGATTTAGCAAAACAGCAACATAAGCATTTCTAAGCACACCTTCCAAATGCCATTGTACCCCTTAAGCTTCAACTCCTCCTCGATGTCCTGAAATTTATCAACCTCCTGCAATTGAAACCAGACCATAAAAATTTCAGCCAGGCCCATGACAAAGCAAAACATAAATCAAGATACTTCAAACACAACTGCCCCAAACTTCACCATATTGCGTGGTATAAGAAGAATACAATTATACAAAATTAACAGAATTTTGTGGAAGATTGCGCATAAAATGAAGCACCTAAGATGCACCTGAAAGCACATTATGTCAGCTGACCACAGCCCAAGCTCAAAAATCAAATTATTCTTTCTCCATTGCCAGTCCATCATATGATAAGGTATGTGAAAGTAAAGCTTGCTCCGGTGCTCATGGGCCAAGGAATCAGCCAGTATGTTATAAGATAGCACCGTAAACCTATCTGTCAACCCCAAACGATAGATTCAAAGAAAGCCAAACCAAAACAACTTTGACACATTTAGTAACGGTCGATTACCACAAGTAGGGGACGGCGTCGTTTTCGCAAACTCCCAGTTGCGATAATCCAAGGGCTTCGGCCGAGGCCGGAATTGCTGCCGAGGCTGAAACTGCTGAGGAGGCCGGAATTGCTGGTTCGGCCGGTACGGTTGGTTTGGATCGAACGGCCGAGATTGAGGGAAGTGATGGTTGTGCTGAAAAGGCGGCGGCGGCGGATGCTGACGAAAGGCGGTTTGGTTGGGGAAGGGTATGGTGCCGGCGTCGCCTCGCCGGAACCCTAGATTGGCGTCACGGACCGACCGGATATGCGAATCTCCGGTGACGTACGGGCCTCTGCCGCCCGAGTAGGGGCGGTTCGAGGAGGAGGCTCTCGCCCATTGGTTTCGACCACCTCGGTACTGTAAAAGAGAAAGCACCAATTAGCTGAAAGTTTCAGAGCCATTTTTTAAATTGGAGAAGAGAGAGAAAGTACAGGAGGGCGCGAAGACATGGCGGTGGTTGCGTCGGTGGCTGCTACGGCGAGGAATTGGAGGGAAGGAGGAGGAGGAGCACGCCTCATTTGCTCTAGTGGAAAACGACTTCGCGGTTGGCAAGAACCGGTACACACAAGTCACAAACCTCAGCGGGACGCACACGTGGCCCCTGCGTAATTGATTTTCATTTTTTTTTTCATCTTTTTCTTCCTAAATTGTTGGAAACTTTATATGAGAGTTTTTTTTATAAAAATTTTATAAAGTTTATTTAGATTGATGAGGAATGACGATTCATATATTTCTTCTCTAATATTTTAGATTAGATAAATTTTAGAGAGAAATTGAAAAAATATAACTCTAAAATAAGGAGACTTCTAAAGCTTCCTAGACTCTTAAGAAAAGAAATGACTCATAGTGTTTTTCCTATAATTTAATGATGCTTTGTTTTATGTATATTTTAAACTTTTAATTAATGATAAATTTCTGAATTGAGTTCATATATAGGCCTTGT
>CM031918.1:13225579-13417925 GCA_018703695.1 Prunus fruticosa | reverse complement strand
AGTTAAGGTGGAGGCTAAAAGCCAATCTCCCTAAGCTCCGTTGACGGGATCCCAGAAGTGGTCCAGGCGCGATGCGAGTGCCATGGCTCCTCCACCTCATCTCCAGCCGCATCCTAAAAAATTCTCCTATTCCTACCCACAGATTCCAGACAAGTGCCATTATGACACAATTTCTCAACACAGAACCCTTCCTATTGTGACCAAAAAAGTTCAATCTAGTTAAGAAATGTCCCTGCAGATGTGAAATTTCCCTGATAGCCCTGCCTCCTTAAAAAATTTATCCCAAAGCGAGGCAATAGGGCACAGTAAAAACGGGGTGGTCCACGGTCTGGTTATTTTTGCAGTTACACACCGATTAGGGGATAAGCACAAGCCCGATACTTTCTTTGAAGCAAGTCGCAAGTCTGGGGGTCTCCCCATGTGAGATTAGCCAAGCTAAAAGCCTAACCTTAGGGGGGAGCTTAGCTTTCCGGGTGAAGATGTGAAACCATCGCTCTCTCTTGACGGCCCAATCCCTCCACCAATCCCTTACTCTTTGGCCCTCATACACAACCTCTGAAGTGCTGCAACCAAAGTGAAAAGGAAAGGAGATAGAGGATCACCTAACGGGATTCCCCTAGAGGCTCCAAACTCCTTGGTCTTCCGTTTATAGACATGAAAACCGGGTTGTAAGTATCCTTTTATCCATTTCGTCATATGAGACAGAAGCCCTTTCTTCTAGCACGTAATCAAGAAAATACCAATCCACGTGATCGTAGGCTTTCTCGAAATCGATCTTGAATACAAAACCCTTTTTCTTTTTCTCCTCATTTCTTCCACCACCTCATTCACGTCAACATATTAAGAATCTGCCTCTTTTTTACAAACGCCCCTTGCGATTGAGTAGTGTACCAACACCTCTCTAGACCTAACTGCAACACCTTTGCAATTAATTTGTATTGTGTTAAGCTTGAAACCAAACTCATAGGTCTAAAGTCTCCCGCTTTGATCATCAAGCTTCTAGGTGTAAGGCAAATGTAGGTTTAATTTTGTAGTCCTGTCACCACACCGAGAATTAGTAAAACTAGGCGTAGACCTTCACCAAGATGGCCTCTTACATGTCGACCAGACGGTGTTGAAAACGGGCCAAGGTGAAACCATAAGGGCCTGGGGACTTGTATTTGTCCACAATTCAAAGATGGCTCTTCTAATTTCCTCTTCGTCAAAGGGCTTTTCCAGTTTTAGAAGCTCTCATTTCCTCCAAAGCACCCTAGTCCAGAGCCCTCTCATGTAGGCCTCTCCTGACTCTCACTTGAGTATAAATGTTTAAAGTACTCAATTGTTCTTTGTTAGATTCGCCTTCATCTCCCGTAATGGACCTATCGCCAACTGAGCTTTTCAATTTGGATTTCGCTTTCTTCTCCAGTTTTCATTTTTATGAAAGAACTTTGTGTTTGTATCCCCATCTTTTGCCTAGTCTACCTTTGCTCTTTGTCTCCACCTTATTTCTTCTTTGAAGTCTAGACTGAGCTCTTTTGGTACTTACTGTCTTGAGCTCAAGCTGACCTTCTTCTTCAGGAAAGTACTGACTCCTTAATCCGATCCTCTACTTCTTTAAACTCGACGCGATATCTCTACTAGTTTCTTTACTCCAATCCTTCACCTTGCCTTTCACAACCTTTAATTTCTTCATAAACTCAAAGCCTTCCCAACCTTCTTGACGCTCTTCCTTCCACCACTTTTTTGAATTTCCCCTTGAAATCTTGCATTGCTTCAAGCCATAAATTCTCAAATTTGAATGGCACGGGCCCCCAATTTTTGCTTTCAAGTCCGGCAAAAATAGGACAATAAGTTCAGAGGTTACCTTTGGAAGAGCTACTTGTTGCTGACATGAGGAAACGAGTTCCTCCAAGTTCAGGGAGTGAATAGGATTCTGTCTAGTCTTCTTAAGTTCAGCATTCTCCCTCATGTGACCAGTGACAAGACCCAACGTTATGCAAAAAAGCAGATCACAAAGATGTGTCTCCCTTATGAAGTCATTGAACATTCTCATGCTTCTTGTGAATCTACCGTTGATTTTTCAGAAGGAAAGTCTGAGTAATATTCAAGCCCCCCCCCCCCCAATACACCGTTCGGTAGCAAAAGTCGGTATAAATTGAGGCTATTACTCCCACAACCAGAAGGTCTTTCTCTTTTAGAGCCGTTGGGCCATACACCTGTGAGCCACCACTCTTTTCCTTCTTGTGTCGTACAATTAATGGAAGGTCTGTTGGAGCCCAAGTAATGACTCTTTCACCTTGATAGCTTTGTTTCAACACGATTGAAGTTCCCTAGGAGAAGCGATTGAGGGAAGACAAATCGACTCCCTAATTTTTGATCCCCAAATATTACCGATTAATTTTTGAGGTGGATTAGCATCTTCTTTGTTTACACTGTAGCATTATAATATTCTTCTCCACACTCTTTTAACACCTTCTTAATCACCGCTCTTTTTCCCTATCCCCAAGCCCCCTGACGTTCCAACTCCGTGTTCATTGGATCAGTTCGAATCACTGCCCTCTTCGTCCCTCCCTTCTCTTGTAGCTTACCCCGAACTTCGTTCTCAATTCTCTATTCCCTTTTTTGGTTTGCCTTTTTCCCAATCCGATGTACCTCTTACCGGTACTCCTCACACATTCGCTTAAATCCAATTTGTGGTAAACTCTCCAAGTTTCCCAAATTGCCTTATAATCCTGCTTCTTTGTGTTCTCGTCTTGAGCTTTGGCCCTTTTCTTGTCATTCTGGGTCACGATGATCCCCGGTCGGCTCTTACTTCGTTATCTCCCTCGTGTGTGCGGAAGGTGGGTTAGAAATCCGAGCTGCCCCGTGGAAGGTTCTAGACTCGTTTTCAGCCCCTCAATTTGGCCATCATGTTGTAGACTAGCCCTTCCAGTAATAATCCCTTTAATAATCCTTCTCCCAATTCCTCTTGATCCTACGTCTCTTCATCTTCAGATTCCAAGCTTGGGAGCTTCGACGTGTCTTAGATTACTCTCCTTTTTGGGTTTCGTAATTAGTTCCTAGGGTCTGATCCAATATCCCCATCCATGGCCTCTAAATCTTGGGTATTTGATTCAACCTCCAGAAACTCCATTAACGTCTTTGAGGTTCTGTCTCGCTGTGATTCACATTTTCGTTGTTGGTTTCAGCGATGTAACCAATGCCTCTTCATTCAACTCATTCATCTTGCAAGACTCTTCCTACGGACTGCAAGGTTAGAGTGGCCCTGCCCGAGACTCACTTTTCCTTTCTTTTGTTTTGACCCCCATCCTTATCCTCTCCACGTTGAGCTGCCCAAATTTTAAGGGAGAGACACCCGTAGAATTCCCCTTCCTTTTTATTACTCTACGAGTGTCATAAAGAGAGTGTCGTTCAGAGATAGGAAGACTTAAAATCTCTCTACCACCCTTCTCAGCACGCCCGCTGCAAAATCACTGTGGCGAGTGGGCCTTTCTGTTGGCAGCGACCAGAGTAATCTTGGGTTCCCATAGCCTTTTCCCCTTTCCGAATAGTGGTTAAGTCCGCAGGCCTTCCCAATTTTGGGTTTTAGTGAAATTTCTGGGCCCGTGTTAGGAACCTCCTTCAGAGCCCCTTTTATCGCCTTTTCTAGACCTACTTCACTAACTCCCACGTTCACTATCTCATTTATATATAAATACCCCCATGCCTCTATAACACAGACCGGAAGGTGCTGCCGCCATGATTGGGAATCAACCTTCCCACGGCGTTCCTTTTTCTACATATTCTACCATCTAACCAACGCACTAGCCATTCAGCCATGCTTCTTGGGCGAATATTTCCGGCCCCCGTCTGAGGTAGACTGGCAACCTCCAATTAAAATCCTACCTCAAAATTTGTACATTGCTAAAACTAATTGGTGCTTCTGGCGCGATGATTTCTTCTAGCACACAAAAGGTATTTAGTAAACCTCGTTTCCTCTCTAACTCAACTATTTCATTATGAAGTCGGACGTATTTTTCCTGACTTCAATTTGGCTTCAAAGAGATATTTGAGCCTCTCTATGTTCCAGAGCTTACCTTCAGCAAGCCCCCACACACCTAGGCAACTCGTAGAAGTATTTTTTTGGACCACAATGTATCGGAAGCCCTTTCCTACAATCCATACCCAGTAGCTTACCACCTTTGTTGTGTTGTTTTCAGACTTTGCTCCCGCACCGAAGTAACACCTCTGGTTGTCCCTCCCATCTTTAGTCTACTTATTTTCCAACACCTTGTTGCCTCCTCTTTGTTTTTACAAGCAAAGTAAGCTCTCTTTTGGAAAGGTATTAAAACTACTTGGACGGGAGCAAGTACTCAGAGCCTTTGAACACTGTCCATGTTTAATCACTTACTTGTCTCTCGCGGACTCCCCACCACTTCCACTTTGTTTTCGTCACCTCCCACGAACTGTATAGTGAATTCAGCGGATCTACTAAAGCTTCGGCCTTTTCTTTCCATATGCACTAATTGAAAAATATTTACACCCATGGTACTATGGTAATACGATTTACGTCCCATGATAGAGTTTAGAAGAAAAACCAGTTTGATACTATATCATATTCTTCCCATTTTCTAACGGTGATCATGGAAAAAATTATTTTCTTTAAGAAAACATGAATTTTCATTAAAAATTATCGCTTATTATAAAATAAAATAAAGATGTATTTTTTAAAATAAAAAAAATAGGATTTAATAGACTCAATTTTTTAAAAAATTCTAACCCTAAATAAGAATGGTTATAGACTCAAAGAATGCTCTATAGAACATTTATTCTTAGTATTTGGATGGCAAAATTAGTTGATATACATACATATTAATTCTAGGTTTACAAATAATGAATATTTCAATATAATTTGGGAAATAATATCTGTTTTTGAATTGCTTTACTAAGTAACAACTAGTTTTTACTGTGTATGCATTAATCTCTGTGTTGTAAAAATCATATCTGCAAGTGTTTTATACTTGGTTGATATTATTTGCATACCAATTCAAAGTTCTTGTAATATCTAACGTAATATTCCTTTGTAATAAGTGGTATAATTTGTGCTTTAAAAAATTTGGTACTAAGCCAAAGCTAGAAGAAGGAAAAAATTGGACTTCAAAAACTCTTCAACATGTTAGTTTTAATGAAAAGGATAAATTAATAGTTAAATTCAAATTTTATGTCTTAATTATACTAATGAAAAATCATATTTGTGGGCTTAATGTGGTAAGTCTTTGGTTTTTTATTTTATTTTTATTTATTAATAGGAAGAGGAGATAGAAATTGAATCCCTTCCAATATCAGGATTATAGTGTATATTACAATAACAAAATGAGATTTTCTTTCCAAACATGAACAATAAGGCATTAAGGTCAATCCCTTAAAAAAAAAAAAGAGTGAGATGTTGCCAAATCTTTACGATAAACTCAAAATATCATTCAAGCATAATAATCAATCTTTTCGTCATACTTCTGAGATTGATTATTATGCTGAATAATATTTATTACATATATTTTTTTTATAGAATATTTTAGCTAAATAAGAATTAGTAGTACAATTTATCTGTATTATTATTTATAATTTTTTTTTATTAAAATACATTTAATATTAAAAGTCTTACATAGCGGACTAAAACGCATCGCCGCCTCGCCTTTTAAAACATTGATTATAATAGAAATGATATAGTTTCTAGTTATATTCCTCTCAATGGTTTCTTTTCTATTTGTTCTGTATTGTTTTTTACAATTTTTCTTTATAGACCGTTTCTCTGGGAAATGTGTAGTTCAATAAGTATGATATAGAAACTCATTTTTGCTCCAGATTTATATAAATATTGAGATTTAGTCGTTTCTCCTCAATTCTCTTACTTCTTTTTAACCTGTTTCCTGGTTTAAGTCCTTTCCCGGGTTCAATTGTGAAAGTTTTTGTCTTGACTTAGCCTTTGTGTTCACTATGCCTGTTTGTATATGATTAACTCGTTCTCTGATGGGTTTTTTACTGGATGGACGGACAAGTAACAAAGACCGTTTATCTCCTTTTCTTTTGTCATTGTTATTTAGGACGTGTTTAACTTATTCATTTGATATGTGCAAAGTTAGAACTTTGTGTCTTCGCTTTCTGATGACTTTTGCCTATTCCCATCATCGAATTTACATTCAGTTCTCATTGAACAGTGCTGCGTGTGGACTGTTTTGCGTTGCATAGCGCCTGCATCTTCTTAAATAGCACACACATCAAACACCAAAGGGTTATAAGCCAGATTCTGAATTAATTAATTAATTTGAAAAAAAAAAATTAAAACCCAATCAAATACATGTACAAACACATCGACTATTTGTATTCAACATTTTTCATAACCATACAAAAGATCTGTGGTAATCAAATTCAAATCACACTTTTATACTACCTAAATTAGAATTAAAATAACAACAGCAAACAACAATAAATCTAAAGCTTAAGAGACAGATCTAGGCCAGCAGCATCAGTATCGGATGTTGGAGGCTAGCAGCAGGAGAAGATCACAAGGATTGGCCTGTTGATTCCTGAATTCAAAACTACAAAACCACCAAAGTTGTGAACAACACCGATTTCCTGATCAAACCTTGAAGCGCTATTGGTTCCTGGAAGCCCTAATATTCCCACTGGGAGCATTAACATGAAAACTTCCCAGGTTGAGCCTATCAATAGTGGATTGGAAGTTCAAGAGGCTACCTGCCTTAGATGGCCATGCCCTAGCCAGGGCCAAACCGCCCCAACCGGGGTGGGGGACCAGTGGATGTGGAGGCTTGTGAATCATGGAATACCATCCTAACCCAGAGATCTATTGAAAGATCCATAGAGAGATGGGTAATAAGAGACTGGAATATGGGTTGTAATAAAAAAGGTAAATGTCCCAAGACACCTCCCTTAATTTCAAGTCCTCCTTGCTGCCTTTTGGCCAAGGCGCGCTCTTGTTTGTGAGCGTTTTGATGCCCTCCCAATGCTTGAGAAGTAGAGAACTCCCTCTTGCAAAAGTTGCATGTGAAAACCCTAGGTTGGGATCTTTTGTCATCACTGCCACGTGGGTTCTCATCTGTGGTCTCTTCGGGCTAAGTAGTTACTCGGAGACTGGGTTTGATGAGCACGCATTGGAAGAACCCAGGTTAGAAGGGTTGAACAGGCCGAGTTCAACCTCAACGACCAACAACCTAACCCAAGCTTCAGACCAAGTTGGAGTCGAGAACTTGGTGATGGCGACGGCGATGAGTTGACGACTGGTGATGGCGGTGGTTGTTGAGTATCATCGTCATCAGTATTATCGATGACAATTTTCTCTTTTATTTTTTGGTCGAGATTTTCTGGGCCATCTTTTTTTGTTGGTGGCGGATCATCCGAGGTGGCTGAGAATGTTAGAAGCCTCAGAAGTAGGGCTTAGACGTTCTTTTCTGGGTTCTTCAGCCATCCTGAGCATCAGAAATTTTGAGTTTGATGAAAAGAATTTGGGGACATGAACTCCTTTTTATTAAGGGTTTGAATTAATGCCTTATCGTTAGTGTTTGGAAAGAAAACTATTCATTTTGTTATTGTAATATGAATTATGTTTACTCAGAAAATATATTTTGCTGTTTAGTTGACAAAAGAATTTCATGTTTATTTCAAGTTCTAAAATTCCTTTATTTAGGGATCCTCCTTCTCTACATTTATTATGAACCATGTTCTGTCAGAGTATAAGTATTTGTTTGAATTGTTTATTAGAGATTTTTTAAAATAATATTTTGTAAAATATCTATTTTGAGTTCTCCTCATTATTGGTATAATATAATATCCCTATATTCAAGCCAGGGAAAGTTGTGTTATCTGTGTACAGTTTGAAACTGGTTAATGTTTTCTTTAGGCAGAGAAAGTAAACTGTTATTCCTTGGGCGGACTGCTTTGCATCAGTGATTGACCCTAAGTCAAATAAAGGCTAGAGTGAAATAACCCTTTTCGGGAAATACAACCATTTGCAAAACCCAGATTTTAAATTTTTCTGCAATAAAAGCAATTTTTCCAGGAATATCTTAGGGTGCTTTTAATTTTTGAAGATTGTCCTATAGATTTCACTCTTCTGTCTGAGATTTCTTCTTGTAAACAAAGATTTTATCTAGTGCATGCTGGCTCATGTCTATTCAATTTGGGATGGAGGTCTGTAGGTCAAGTATTTTCTATTCTTCCTAAATGTCATCAAAATACTTGAGCAGAGAAGAACTTTGTATGGAAATGGCCAAGAAACAAATAGGAGAGTTTCTTTGTATGTAGTACTGAGAATAGGAATCTTCATTAGGCTTAGGGGTGCTCAGCTCCTTTTTTAGCTTGAAATTACCTGTTTTTGAGTTTCTGTCATGCTTCTTGTGCAGGGAAACTGCTTGTTGATGTATTATGTTATCCTGGCTGGTTGTACTGCATTTTGTTTGAATAATATTTCTTATTGATCTAAAGGGATCGTCGTGCTCATGTTGCTTTGTCAAAAGTTAAACAGGGGTAAGAGTTATTAAGATTGAATTTTATAACAATGTCAGAAAGGTTTTTTGTATTTTTTTTGTGTGTAAATTTAGCAGATGATTTGCACCAGGGTTTTGGGCTTACTGTCTGTTTCCCTTTTGTGTAGTGCAGAGATGGCAATTGAAGCAGCATGTGCTGCACTTCATGGTGGCATTTTAGTTGTGAGCTCTCCATTCATCACTCTCTTTTTTCCTTAAATTTCGTACAGGAAGTAGAAACTTGTTTCCTTACAAGCTCTGTTGTTAAATATGAAAGGAAAAACCTAAAGCTTTTAAACAACAATTAACATTCATAACTGACTTGATGTTTTACTCTGAGTTAGATTTTTATAATTTGATCATATATTTGTGTAATAATCGAATCAGTTGCATTCGTTTGGAATTTCTGAAAGATATTACTAGCCCACTGTGGCATATCCCCAAGTATCTGAATTTGGGTGTCCCTCGTGGTATTTAAGTTTTGCCAAGCCTAAGGTGCCTTGCATTTTGGAAGTTGGGTTACAACTTCATATGGTGGCAAGAAATATCTGCTGCATTTTCCCTGTTTTTGCAAGTGTTAGGGTTTTTTTCTTATACCTGGAGTGAGGTTGGTTTGTAAGCATCAATATGTTGGTTGATATATAATGGTTGTCTTTCTCATTCTAAGAGATAACCCGCATTTATTTCAATTACATTTCCTTGTCTTCTATTTCTCTTGCTAAGGTGACAATAAGTACCACATTTTACCAGAAAAAAAGTGACTAACTGCCAAGGAAGTGCAATCCTTGTACATGAAATTTTTGGTGCGTGTTTGCATTTTTTAGGAGATCTACAGTGCAGTACTTTACTTTCATTTTGGATCACCAGTGATGGGTTTCTAATATTTTTATATTTCTTCATATGTAGCTGGAGACTGTCCCAGGTGTGTCTTAGGTTGTTTAAACTTTTGAACTTTCCTGTTTCCTATTAAAAATGATCACTAAGATTGAGAGCTTATGCTCTTTTTTCCCCTTCCTGCACAGGTTCTACAGCAGCTAGTACATGACCATCCTACAAGAGTCCTAGGGGTAATCATCTTATTCCTCCTCAATATCTTGACATTTTTTCATTTTCTTGTGGGCTCTAAGTCATGGTGTTTGACACAGAATGCATTAAAGCTCATAAGTAATATTTGCAGATATGCTGTTTGCAAATTTTAACATAAATATTGGTTCAATGTGGAAAGAAGAGCCATACACTGTTGATTCCATGGATGCAATATGAAATACCTTGTAGAATAAACGTTCAAGCTAGGAAATCTTAGATTACTAGAAAACCCGTAATAGCTTCTCTTTCAAATTTCTCCAAGTGACCAATCTGAAATAAATTTTATATAAAGGTGTTTTTGATTGGCTTCAACATTCTAATTCCATATTACAAGAAGGGTGAAGTACAGGTCCTCATAAATTGAATCCTTCAAAAATTCGTTATTTTGAATGTGCTATGTGCCCTGCAGTTAGGAACTGTACTAAATGTTGAGGATGCCAAAGGGGAAATGATAGCAGGAGCCAAGTTTCTTATGAGTCCTGCTATGATGAAGGTAAGCATTAAGAAAATTTTGGCCACTTTTTCTTAACTGAAACTTCTTATCATGAATTTCATTATTAGTTTTTCTCTCTCGTTTTTTATTATTACTGGGAACAGTCTTTGTTTGCTTTCTTTTTCTGTTTCAGCCTTAGTAGAAATATATATAGGAGTATGCTATTGTATTTCTAAGTTGGCATTAGAGCACATCTACCGTGTTCTCTCCGTTCTTCCTTTTTATTGGGTTATGTTTGGTTATGATTGCTAGTTTGTGTGGGGCCGTGAGACAAACCCTTTAATCATTGGCAGGCAGGAAAGTCTAGCAAATAGCAAGAAAGATACTAGGTATGTTGAGTAATCAAACCCCATACATAGCATTTTTTCATATACATAAAACTGGTGAGAGGCTACCCGCTGATCCTCCCTCTCTTTACTTCTTTTCTATACAGGTAACTTCTACTATTTCCATTTATTATCAATTATGGTGACTATCTTTAGCTCTTTTACATATTTGTTTTAATGTTTCTCTTTACCAGGATGACCAATTTTTTGTGAGAGATGCTTTCAAGTTTCAACCAGGAGTGAGAATCATTTGACATGGAAGAAAATTGAAGTAATTTTTGCTTTGAGGTCTGGTAATTAACAAGCTTTAACACATGCCTTCCCCACACTTCTTGTTGGCTAATGTGCTACAATAATGGAAACCGATGCCAAAGAATGCCGTCACCAAACTTGTAGGATTTTGCTAAGCTTCAGCTAAATTGAAAATGCAAAGTTATCAACAACCTGGTAAACTGTAAGGCAAGCTTTTTTTTGCAACCTGCTGACTTGTATCTGTACGTTTATTCTTTTAGACATGAACTTTGCATGTTTTTGTTGAAACAAGTGTAAATCTATCCCATTGATCCTTGAGAATTTAGTATAAATCCTGTCACTTGAGAGTCTGCTTCAACATTGTTAACCATGGACACTCAAAAATTATTCTCAAAAAGTAAAAATCACATATATATGAGTTTAGCCAAGTTGATTAAAGTGGATCTAATCCCACTCCGCATTAGTGAGTTCGAATCACATTCAATAATTTAGATTAAATCAAAGTATAGTGCTACTTTGCATCAAAGTTGGAATCCCTTGATAATGTAGATTAAATTAAAGTATAATGCCATTTGTGTTTAAAAGATTAAAAAAAACAAGTAAGAATCGCTTGGTTGTTCAAAGAATTTTTTGAGCGTTCAAAGACTGGGCACCATTTTGAAAGGGGGAAGTCAGCAACATGCTCACACGCCAGTCTCAACTCAACACAGCACGCTCACACGCTAGTCGACATGCTCACACTCCCTTCTCCTCGAAGCAAGAACAAACAAACCAATCCCCCAATTTCAATTCAACAATCAAAATTCTCTCTCTCTCTCTCTCTCTCTCTCTCACACACACACACACACACACACACACAATTTGAAATCTCCATTTATCCCACCCAAATAGCGAGGTTTGGCCGGCTGTCAAACCCTAGCGAACCTACAGTTGATTCGAGCAATTCCGAGCTCAGTCCTTGTTGTGTCGGATTCACTTCATCAAAATGGATTGAGCTGCATCCTCAACTTGTGATCTCGCAAGTGCACGAGCCGTTCGGTAGTATAGCATATGTACGCTGAAGTCGATCCACGAGGATTGGTGATTGAATGATCCAGTTCATTTCCCCTACACAAAACAGAAATGAAAAAGAAAATAAATAAAACAAGAAAAAAAGGAAATAACTAAGAAAATAAGTTCCCAAGTTCAATTAGATTAACGGATTGATTCTAGCTAAAGTCTGATTAAGCCATGGTGTTTGGTCAAAACCTTGTGTTCCTAATTCCCTAATTTGATCATTTGTTGTCTAACCTAAAACTAAGCATTAGGAACCCATTAAGCATAGAAGAACAATTTAAACAACCAAGCATGTATTAATCCCTGTTGTTGAATGTCCATACATACTCTTCTTATTCATAGTTCAATTAGAATTAAAGCATGGTGTATACTCTTAATTCGGAAACCAAGATAGCTAACATGCAAACCTAAATGGTGATCAATCATTCAAACTAGCATATTAACTTATAAGCATAATGAATAAGAACAAAAACCATAATCGAAACTTGGAAACTAATTAAACTTGAATACTTAAGAAAGAATGTACATTACAAATGAAAGTAAAGTGGAACTAAGAAAACTTGAAGGGAAATTTAGTAACTCATTTTGTTACAACAATTGACAACTTGAAAGGAAACTAAGGAGAATTTGGGGGAGAGGAGGGGAAGGGAGCTACTAGAGAAGTGTTTGAGAGCTCCCCCCCCTTGGGGTGTGTTTTGAAGCTTGAAGGCTTCTCTATTTATAGGGCTAAGAGGGAGGAACAACATGATGAAATGCAACACCACCATTCCTCCATTAATACAACCCATAACTCCCACTTCATCTTGTCTATGTTAGTGTGGTTGGAATCAACTCCATCCCATACTTCATTTGCTGCACCTCCAGCTTTCTTCACATGGGTTCAAGGGTGTTGTGGCTGCCTTTTGCTGCCAACCTATGTGGTTGCCTTTTACTTGCTGAAAAACGAATTCTTCTGAACCAGACTTGGTGTAGGGAGGCCACAGGTTTCAAAACGTATCCAATGGGGCTGAAAATTTGGATATCTTATACTAGACACCCATTGGAACAACTTCTATGAAGAAAGTATTCCCATCGGAGCAGTAGAAGTGTTCGTTTTGGCCACTACAAGTTGGCTGCCGAAACAGGGACTGGAATTGACTTCATTTCATTTCATTTCTTTATTTTTGCTTTACATGCATGCCCATGCTTCTCTTTAGTAGCTCAAAACCTGATCTCCAGCTCCAAAGTGATCTGCCAATTCAATTCTCATGTTCAAAGGCTGAAGCAAAATGCCTCTCATCATTCCTCCTTTCTCTCTCTCCTTTCCACCATGGCACTTTAACCTTTGTCTCTTCCTTGTCCCCTTTGCCATGATGTATTTTTGTCTTCACAAATATGCTCTTGCTTTCTCTTTAATAGCTGGAATGCCTCCCCACTTCACTCATTATGTTGAGTACAAAGTCAATTATAGCTAGGGAGAGGCACATGGCTAAAAGGAGGCACATGGCAAAAAGCTGGCAGCTGGAAATCCTCTTGAGCAAGGTTGAGTGTTGGATGGACTGAGCACTCCAAAAATGTCCAATTGGGCTAAAATTTGGATATATTAGTAGACACCCATTGGAACAAGTTTCATGAAGACTTCACCTCATCCAAGCCCCATAGCATGCTGATCCAAGTCCATGAAGTTGACCTACGAAACTGGGCTGGAAATGGGTTGTAGCCAAAATATGTTTGTCTTTAAGCTCATATTCCTCTTATGCCAATCAGCCCCTTAACATGCATGGATTGCATCAAATGTGATCTCTTGCTTTCTTAACCTACAAAACACACAAACAGAGGTAAGTGACTCAAAATAAAGAGAAACTAAGCAAAATCACTGAAGAAAGAAGGCATGCAAGTTTATGAAATTATGGACTTATCAAAACAGAAAATGGATTAAAAAGCACAAGTTTAACTCAATAACATAACCAAATCATAAGCTAGAAGGGTACAAAATGATATACAATTATGAACCGATCAGTCCTGCTGGGTGCGGCCTCTCCTCCCTTACGCCTAAGATACCAAATTGCACATCCGCAATCACCTCGTCTCTCTCACCACCGCCTACCCCTCCCTCTACCCCAAAACGGCGGCGTTCACCCACAACAATGGTCATTCTGTCAACCTCCTCCAGGCCGACGACATCATCCCCATGTCGTTTACGGCGTCACCTACAACATCCCCGTCATCATCTGGCTCATGGAGTCCTATCCCCGCCACCCGCCCGTTGTATATGTCAACCCCACGCTCGACATGATCATCAAGCGCCCTCACGCCCACGTTAGCCTCTCTAGTTTGGTCTCAATCCCTTAAAAATCTAGTATAAGCTACTTTAAAACTCAATGCATTGATTGCCACCCCATATAAAAACTCAACTTTTTTTACACCCATGTTACTATGGTAATACTGTTTACGTCTCATGCTAGAGTTTAGAGAAAAAAAAAAAACTTAGATTAATTCTATAACATATTCTTCCATTTTCTAACAACCAATGATCGACTACTTTCTTTAAGAAAACATGGATTTTCAATAAAAATTCTCGCTTATTCTATTTTTTTAAAAAATAAGGATTTAATAGACTCAATTTTAAAAAATTCTAACCCTAAATCAAGAAATTTATCCTCAAAGAACGCTCCATCAAACACTTGTACTTCAGAGTTGGATGGCAAAATTAAGTTGATGTACATACATATTAATTTCAGGTTTACAATAATGAATATTTTAATACAATTTAAGAAATAATATCTATTTTTGATTCTACGTTACTCAAGTAACAACTAGTTTTCACTGTGTATGAATTAATCTCCATGATGTAAAAATCATATCTGCAAATGCTTGATATTTGGTTGATATTATCTGCATAACAATTCAAAGTCCTTGTAATAAGTGGTAGGATTTGTGCTTTCCATTTGGTGCTAAGCCAAACTAGGAAGAAGGGAATAAGAGTGGACTTCAAAAACTCTTCAACATGTTAGTTTTAATGTAAATGATAAATTAATAGTTAAATTCAAATTCTATGTCTTAATTATACTAATGAAAAATCATCCAAAGATTGATGATTTTATATAAAAACATGAAAATTTTAATGAAAATATTGGGATATTATCGATATAGATAAAAATTGAATAAAAACCACATAAATTGTAAGAAAAACTTAAAAAAATTTCTTGAAACTTTGGAGGATGTTTATTTAGTTAATTATCTATTATTTTATCACAAAAATTGGAAGGAAGTGCATTGCATGATGGGTTTAACGATTTAAGTTGATTATATAGCGAGCTAACAAACACTACGAGTGTTGAAAATATGTAGTGATTAATGAAAGAAAATTAAATACACCATAATCATTTGTTTATAATGATTTACTACAATATTTTACACTTTATACATTGCATGGTAAGATACATGAGTGACTTAGTACCACATAGAGTTTCTATAAGGTTCAAATTTGAGTTATGTAACACCTCCTGAGGTTTTTTGCTTTTCCACAAAACTCTTTGAGGTTTTAGAGATTACAAGAACACCCCCTAAGGTTTTACATTGTTTTCACAAAATTCATTTTCATTTATTTTTCATCCAAAGATGGATGATTTTATACACACACAAAAAAAAAAATTCTCCAAATGACAAAGTTGGCCTTTGAGATTAGATTGCATATACTTCATTGAGGTTAATTTTGTCATTTGCATAATTTTTTTTTTCAAGAAATCATCAATTTTTGGACAAACAATCAACAAAAAGAGGTTTTGTGAAAACCTCAAGGGTTGTTCCTGTAATTTTTGAGACATGAGGGGTTTCTGAAAACACAAGAAACCTCAGGGGTGTTAGTGTAAATAACTCTTCAAATTTTTCATTGTCTTCATCATCTCAATATTATCAATATTATAGAAATATTTTGGCCAAATGTTGCTAAAGTGTGAGAATTTATTGACGTTCGAATATTTTCCAATATTATCAATATTTATACGATATGCTGTACATGTTCCAAAATATCATTGACTTGAAAAAACGATAATATCCTAGATATTTCGTTGATATTATTGATATTTTAGACTATGATTGGACCTAAAATTAAACATTTAAAGATGCAGGGGCAGTCCTTCCTTATCGCAGATTTCTTTTCGATGGCCGAACATTTAAAATGTGATATATTCAGCAACACTTATATAAATTATAGCCTTGCAGGGGTTCTGGTTCCTATTTTGTAAGAAATTTTTTTTGGTTGTTTTTTTTTTCCCATTTGTTTTAATTAAAGAGAAAGAAGGAAAACACATCGGAACCAAAAGAAAGAAAATTACTACACAAGCTCTTAATATCCAAAACTTTTGTACATCAAACAAAAATTTTGTTTTCAAAGGGTCCAATTGTCATCCAAATCTATACAATCAGCAGACTATATACCAGAGACTGTATCTTCCATAGAGCATGCTGCATATTAAGAGGAACTTCTGAACAGGCAGGCACTGTACATGCAAAAATGATTCAAGCAGCACTAAGACAGTCTTCCCACATTCCACACTTAGAACTGAAGCTTCCTCCCCCAAGCTGGTGTGCATATTCAGAGATAGCCGCTCGGGCGCAAACATCCCATGTCCTGGCTATCTCCCCAAGGGACAAAGGTTCCGTCAAGCTCCGTAGAGAGATATTGAGTTTTGACTTCACCTTTGCTGAAAGATCTTCTAGCTCATCACTGCCAGAGCAACAAGGGGGACAAGTTCATTAGGCCAAGAGGACAAATAGTAACTATACTGGTAATTAATCATCAATTGCAAGGGTGGTCAGATGAAAAGCATGGCAATGAATTAAGTTGATAATACGATTTTATAAAATCTGGCATAAATCTTCATAATTGACTATGTGGCACAAAAACAGTGAAAATCTCGGACAAATATGCATCATTTAAAAGCCCAAGGCCTAAATTAATAAGAGCACTCCTCTCTGCAGAGACAAATAACCACTATAAGTTTATAGCGACAACCCAAGGAACCTTTTGTCAAAAAAGAGAAAAAGAAAAGAAAAGAGAAGTTTCACTTCCGTATTTTCAAGAGTGAGTTCACTCTTTGTCATGATTTCCATCATCATTATGTATCAAAGAAGAAAGTAATCTGATTCATGGAAAATGTAATTGCATATTGATGATGGAGGCATTGTGGCATGTGGTCATAAGAAGCAGATATTGGTCGCCGAAATGTGTGGGATGCCAAACATTGGTGAGGGAATTTAGTAGGTGCGCTTAGAGAGAGATTAGTCTCGGCTATGAGGATTTCATCAAAAATTGTGAGCTTGGTAAGAAATGAGGAGAGAACAGGATTTCGGCAAAGATGTTTGGGAGGAGGAAGACCTTTTAATAGGGAATTCCCTCAGCTCTATATCTATCCTGTAGCCTTAATGTAGCAGTTGCAAGTACAGCAATGAATAACAACTTTCCTTTCAGCTGGGATTTTGTCTTTAGAAAGAATCTAAGGGATGAGGAAGCTGGGGAACAGGCAGGTTTTTTGAAAGCATTGAAAGGGTTGGGACTTTACATTAGTAGAGAGGATGTAAGGAAGTTACTCCTAGGTAAGTCAGGCACATTTTCTGTCAGCTCATATTTTAAATATTTCGGCAGTAATATAGCCAAAACACCTCCAGATGTGCAAATTTGGCATGGTTGGCGGCAGCCAAACATGGAAGGATGACTGCTGACGATCAAATCCAAAGGAGGAGACCTCTTATGTGGCTGTCCCTCCAGTGGGGATCTTGTGCAAGGCTGATTATGAAGATGTGTGAGGAAGGAAATGTGACAAGTGTTGTGCCAGCTAGTTGTTGTGCTTGGTGAAAAGAAAAGAACATAATTTTTTTGGGAAAGGGAAGAAAGATGACAGTTGCTTCAGGCTGTAGCATGATGTATAAAACAAACAGCAAATAAAGACAAAAGTATAGGCTCATTGTCTCACCTGATGTCCACTCTCAACTTGTCTAGAAATATGGGGGAGCACAATGGATAATTTGCAGGAACAAGCAATCGTAAAGGCTGGATTGGAAGCTACATAGACATTGAACACAAAGTTAATACAGGAATCGAAAAGTCAGACATGTGGTTTCTGATCACATTTGGACTAATGTGTAAAACAATATGAGCTGAAACCTGCTCTGACTTCAGACTTGGACTGATGGCCACAGAAATGAAGGAGCACCTGACGACGGTTCCTTCACCAACTTTAATTGGGGCTGAGGCTACTGTTGGAGGGGTGTCTTCATCACTGATATCCAGTACTGTGTCTATTAGTTGGTGGTTGATTACTGTAATTTCTTCTAAGAGGGTTTGATTCACCTGCAACATGTGATGCATTAATGATAACAGTAAGGACATGGAGAAATACTATGACCCAAAGTTTTGAGAAGGCAGCTAAGTTTCGTATGTGTATAAAATATAATATTATATATATATTTTTGTAATCCCAATTCAACCCTATGGGGTCTTACTTTAAGAGATGTACAAAAGCTTACTAGAAAAGGATACCACAGTACAACTCAAAGACAACATCAAATAATTAGAATCAGGAACAATAATTGACTTTCTTTGCCTAAAGGAAATATTAATCAGTTTCAAATTGTACCATCTGGTACGGGGATAATACTGCTTTCCTGGCATGAATATAGGGATATTATATTATACCAATAATGAGGAGAACCGACATAGATATTTTACAAAATATTATTTTTAAAAATATCTAATATACATTTCAAACAAACACGGATAACAGAAACAATGTTAGAATCTAAATTTCATAAAAAATTACAGAAAATGGTTCATAAATGTAGAGAACGAGGATCCCTAAACAAGGGAATTTCTGAACTTGAAATAAACATGAAATTCTTTTGTCAACTAAACAGAAAAATATTTTCTTGAGCAAAACATAATTCATGTATTGTGGCATTAAAAGCAAAGTTTTATAAGGATAATATCCTGCTGGTTTTTTATCAAGGTGGAAGATATGCAATTGAGCTTTAGTACTGACTCCAAATCCCATGCACATCAGATTGCCTACAGATTGTCTCATTTTCTTCTCTTCTATTAAAGTTTCTGGAATTGAGACTTCCCTAATATGTTCTCTATATGCATAACTTATTACCTATTAGATAGTTGTTCTAGGGAAAAACTAATTAATTAATTCTAGTATTATAATGAAGCAATCACAAAGTAATTAAAGCTCTGTAAATGATGCTGACATCATTTTCATGGAAAAGTAACCACAAATTAATTACTCTTTAAGATAACCTACAGTAATTCCACAAATTCATAGAATAGACCAAATACGGTCTATTTAATCTTTTAATGAAATTATGTAGGTTAAGCTATGGGTTACTATAATAAACCAATGAATGAATACTGAAATACATTTCAGAAAGATCCTCTCAATGCAAATAGATATGTGAGATATGACTTGAGAGTCCCTTTCATACCAGGCAGTTGTTGAAAATGAAAGAAAGAAACTGGAAGAAAAAAAGTATTTGGGTCATTGTGTAACAGGCAAGAGATAGAGGACCTTTTTTTTATATCGGATGGTAATGGCAAGAAAAATGAGCAAACCATTAAAACCAAAAGGACCACAATGATGGTAGTTTCTCAACTGCACTGATGCTCTGTTGCAGGCAGCATCCATGAGAGAGTGCTATCATTAGATATAATTATTAGCTATAAGAAATTAAAAGATCCTATCAAACTAGCAACATACCTCAATCCTAGGCCTTCTGATGTAAGATATTGCAGTTGAATCCAAGTCAAATGTCTCCTTATCACTAAACTCCGGTAAGCTATCAACAACATGCATTGGCACTGTACTTCTGCAGCGTTTAATTTTCCTTGTTGGAAAGGTGTTATCTTGCCAGGTCAAATACCTCTTTAGCAAATGAGAATTGGTCATTTCCACAAAATCTTTACCAAACGAACCTTTAGATCCCCCATCGGTTTCTGGTCCTGATATTCTATCAGTTGTACACACTATGGAACCAATGTCCAAAACAGCAGCACTTAGTGTTTTAGATGACATCAAGTTCACCTGCAATGTGACAAGGATAATAATTTTCCATGTTAAGCGGTAAGTCCAATACTTTCTAGAACAATCAAAGAGGAAGTTGCAACAAATCAAACTAACCACTTTAGTTAAGCGCTGAATAGGCTGCTCAGAAGCAGTCAACTCATCAGAAATTATTGTTGAAGTGTTACGATGAATGCCATTAGTGGACTCTTCAAGCAAGGGTGACATAGACATCCCAGGAGTGCTGATGACAAAGGGCGATGGAGATTGTGCACCATTTACTTGTGGATCTCCAGTACTCCCAGCATTTGAAAGGGATGAAGTATCAGAAATAGGTTTCTCAGAATCTCCTGTCCTAGATGATGCAACCAAGGGAACCAAAGAAGAAATTTTAATAAAGGGGGAGTTTGCGGGATACAAAGTCGTTCTAGCTTTTGTAAGGGGTATCAGCAGATTTTTCTTGTCAATCTGAGAAGAGTACTGAGGAATTTCTTGACAGGAAGAACCAAGAATTTTGGGCACAGCGGGAGGAAATGAAGCTCCAGACTGCAGCTTTACCGGCTCATGGTGCTGGTGCAGTATTTTCTGTTGTTGCACTAGTTGCTCCGTGATCATGTGCCTTTGAAGTTCTTGCTTTGGGTTTTGAGTCTGTACAGCCGGCTCTTCTTTAGGTAATTTGGGGTGCATATCTTTAAGTGTACTACAGCTAGAATCAAGAGCATTTAAATTAGACTGGGTTTCATGTACGGGTATTTGTGACAAGGTCTGAACCCTAGGTTTTTGAGGACTGCCTGTAGGGAATTTTGAGGATCCTGAGGCAACCTGCTGCACTGCGGTCAATGAATTTGCTTGTCCTGGATATTTCTCAGTCAAATTCTTTCTCAAATGCACCATGTCATGTTTCAGGGTTGGATGCTCAGCTGGAGACCTAGAACTGTTCACCAAGTTTGTCACATTGCTTGTTGCAGAACACTGCAAGTTCACTGACTGCAATGGTAGCTTCCTTTCGTCTTGGTGTGTATGAACTTGAGGAGTTTGAGAATGAAGTTGCACCATTTGACGCCTAGAGTGCACATCAGAAGAAAGTTGTCCATGCTGCAGTGAGGGAACAGGCTTTGCCCTTCCATATGTCTGAAGAATAAGCAGAATTTGCCTCTCCATTGAACCCAGATTCTCCTTGTAAGAAGGTGTAATTTTGCTTTTGGGCACATTTAGATGCAAAATGATCTCCCTCAATCTATTCTTCAATGCTTTATATCTCTCAATACTGACCCTTTCTGTCTGTTGAGAGACAGAATTGAACTGGAGAAAATTCAGAGATTTTAAAAAACAATAACATAAATTAGTCATGTATAAAATATAAGCTGAAAAAGCGTTAGTTCTTGTGTTGGATAGATAAGGGAGAAAACTTGAAGAAGTGAAGCAGTAACTTACCTGCTGGATTGTATATGTTACTTTTTGAAGCATATCACTAAGAGGTGTTAAAAACTTGCTTTTTAAACTTTCAACCTGCAAAATAACATTTTTTAAAAAGTATTCAGTCACAGATATAATTCTTAAATAAAATTTCCCTATGCAACCATAGGTAGATAGTAATTTTATCTGCACACAAAAATTATGACAACACAAACACACACACACATACACACATTATCAGGATGAGAAGATTTTGCATATGCCATATGATCTAGAAAAATAGCAATCAGATAAATAAGTCAACAGTTTTGTAAGAAAGAAGGCTATTAATATTTTTCCTGATAGGAAATATGTAATGTATACTAATGAGTGTAGAACACAACCCAAGTGGACCAGCAGTCTGCAAAAGATCCTAGCTTCTGCCTACAAAAGCAGGGCACCAAACAAGAAAAGATGAAATGAAAAAAAAAAAAAAAAAAAAAAGAACGAAACAAAACGGCTCTCAATCTACAGTCAGATGAGGAAACAGCAGCTACCCAATCCATGTTCAAAAAGGAAAAAAGGAGCTGTCACAGGTTGCAGGGGAAATTGAACCCCGAAAGTGATGCCCCTCCGACTACTCAAAATTCCTGTTATTTCTTTCTACTATCAACCAAATAATTGCTAACAAACTATATCTCCATAGAACCTACGGCTTCTCTCCACCACCAACAAAGGAAGTGTATTCATAAAGAAAAAGTAGATAGCCTCCATTTATTTCATGCAGGGCAAAATAAACCCTATTTCATGAAGAAAAGAATTTAGGTGGAAAGCCGAGAGCATAAAATTTTTATTTTCGGTTTCTGCACAATTGTGAGTCATAACAAGTTGGTTACTCAAAAATCATTTAGTAATGAATTGAAAATGTCAGACTAAAAATGCTCCAATTCGACCAAGGAACAGTTTAAATGAAATGCATAAAACCCCACTTTCCAATTCACCAAAATGAAACCAGTTAGTTATACCAAAGTTCAACAAGTTAAATCATTTATGTTTGAGTTCTGCTAACTTTTCCATGTGTAAGAGGATGCTTATGCCTCCACTAGAATTATGCATCAAGCCACACAGTGATTGGATGCAAATTTAACATCCAAGAATAATTATTTTCCAACCTACACTTTAATTGCATTTAATGGCGTACTTCATTATAACTTTAATCATGGAGTTTGTCATAATTTGACACGACTTTATTATTGCTTGTGTATTGCTGTCTTCTCTAGGATAATCAGTCCTCAATTTTTAACTACAATATGAAGTCTATTTCCTCCCTCTTTGTTCTTTTCTCTTTCTTTTAATAAATTCTCCCTACAGAGGTTTGCAAAAAAAAAAAAGGTAAATAAATAAATCTCTCAGTCAATCAATTAAGTCCATTGTCTAAGCTAGAGTGGACTACTATTAAAATAAGATGCATAGCCCACAATTGTGGCCTATATCAAACAATTAGAGAAAGTACCAAAGTCCACCTGACTCAAGATATTTAAATAAAATACAAACATAAACAAAGTACAAGCTAATATAGCAATAAAATGCAGGAACTTGGCTTAGACTAACAAATCCTCTCTGACTCATATTTCATATTAAGTAATCAACTATTCTTACAACTTGCAGCAGCACAACAGTGCCCAAATAACGTTTAGAATAGAGTAATAGACAGTCATCATAAATTCGCATAAAAAAAAGGTTAAGAATAAAACATAAGCAATCAAACGAGAGAGAGAGAGAGAGAGAGAGAGAGAGAGAGAGAGAGAGAGAGAGAGAGAGAGAGAGAGAGAGAGAGAGAGAGAGAGAGAGACAGACAGACAGACAGACAGACAGACAGACAGACAGACATAGACTGACATAGACAGAGACAGAGAGCGAGTACCTTCCTGTAGGTATCCTCGTGCCAGTTGTCTACAAATGAAATCCTTTTCTCAGATGTGGACGTTACTGTTCCTGTAAAATTATACAAAATATGCAAGCACAAGTCAATTGAAAGTAGATTTTATAGGATGACTGTGCAAATAAAAGTGAGGGTTGTATTTAATTCTACAAAAAAAATTTCAATTAAAAATTCATTCTGGCCGAGATGAATAGATGCCCTAAGAAGTGAGTCTCTTTTGGTACACACTAATAATCAAGGTGAAAATCCAACTTTTACATAATTCCAAAAAAATGGCAATGGCTTCCAGTTTAAAAAAGGTACATATATAACATATCTTTACTGCAGATATTTATTCCTAGAAGCTAGCTAATATAGTCTTAGAGATTTTGTAGTTTGTTAATGGAGGAGTCAAAAGTTTCACAATAGTAGTGCAACAACTACGAATACCCAGAAGCTAGGGTGTGATGACTTATAATATAACTAATCATCAATCAGAGAAAAATTTAATTTCACTGCTAATAGATATGAGAATCCAAATAAGCTGCAACAGGAAAGAGGCAACCAGGCTTGATAATGAAGAGAAAGTCATGTCAATCAACAGATAATAAAACCAACCAACATAATGATGAGAAAAAAAGCAGTCAGGCTTTTCAACATTTATGACATTTGCCCTTGGGTTGAATTAAGGACCAGCCAGCAACAATTTAGAGGTTCCCCACACATCCGAAATAATTAGAAACTCAATAATATAACAATAATGTATCTACGAAGGTGTTTCAACTTATTTTCTTTTATCTAACAAATCTATTTTTTCAGCCAAATTACATGATTTGGTTTTACAGTTTTACCTGATGTTTGATATGTTTGCTGCTGATCTTGCTCTGTTGGCCGCATCTTATCTGGCTGTGATTGAGAGTTCAGTTGCCTCTCGAGAGACTGCGGTTGTGACCGTTGACCTTGATTTGGCAGAAGAGCTGAAGCAGTGTGTTGGGTTTCCTCCTGCATTTTAAAATTGCATTGGCGCATGCCTGAGCTAGCACATTGTGTTCCAAGGAGCTGCGAGCTTTGTTGCAGTACAGAAATATTGTTTCTTTCTGCCAATTGTTCATGATGTGCACTTGAAAGATTCATTTTTTGTACCTGAAGCCATTGTTGTACATTATTTGGTTGGCCTGGTAACCTAGTCTGTTGCTGCTGCAAGCCAGGAGTACCTATCAAATGTGGTTGCTTTTGTGATTGCATTACTAGATTGTCTGGTCTTGATGATACATTTTGATGAATATCAGGAGTCTCTTGTGATTGGTGTATTTGCCTAGATGCTGTGTGAGGATGATTCTTAATCACAGAGCGTGTTGTCTGCTCGAAAGAAGACATCTGATCCTGCCAAAGATCAGAAAGTGGAGCAACATGTGTCTCAGAAGGCCGTATGGCAGGAATTTGCATGACAGATTGTTGAGAGGTCTGTTTCTGAGCAGGTTTTAAGAGTTTCTGCTGCTGCTGATGGTGGTGGTACAGCTGTAGTTGTTTTTGCTGGGCTATACATGATGGTGAGATGTTTTCTTGCTTGACCTGAATACCAAGATGATGATTTAGTTGCTCATGGTTCTGCTGAGTACCAATGTGGGGTGAATGTTGTCTCCCTTGCTCCTGTCTCACATTATTGGAAGAAACATTGATAGGTGCCCCTTGGCCTGATAAATTTCCTACTGACTTCTGCGAGTTGGCATTTTCAGTAGCACTGTTTGGCAAGGGAACCCGAGCTGAAACACTGACAGTCGACCGTGCAGATGCTAAGTTAGAAGAAAATCCACCAGATGCAATGGTATTTGGAACATTAGGCAATGAATGTTGTTCCCGTGCTTGAGACTGATCTCTGGATTGAACAGCAATTGATTGGCCTTGATAACCACCTTGGGGATGGAGTGCCATAAGATGTTATTGAAAAATAAAGGTCGAAATAGCAAGATGACGTAATTGGAATATAGGTGAAGGATACAAGAAATATATGCCAACACTACTCTTCAACCCAGTGATACCAGTATTTGAATTTGTAGCCACCAAAGATATAAAAAACAGTTCCCAGTTTTTTCCCCCAAAAAAAAAAACTAATAATAATTTTCTGTTTCATGACTGAAAAAAAAAAATATATATATCAAATAGAATTTAGCTAGGGAACATATAATACCATATGTTATGTATCCAACAAAGATATATAAAACAACAGAATAAGCTAAAATTGCATAATATTTTGACACTGTTCCAGATTTAAGAAAGGGTGATGATTTTGGCACTCCAAAATCACCCTAAAATACCCTCATGCACTCCTTTTGTGAGAGAGAGTAGAGGAGTGTGGGAGGTGATATCAGGAGTGCCAAAATCATCTCCTTGTAGAAAAAATAAAAGCCTAAATCTTTTCTTATGCATAATGCAAAACTCAATAACTTAGTTTTTCAAATTGATGTCTTACCTGGATTCGAGGTGTTTAGACCAGAATAGGGAGGGTTTGACTTTGATGACGAAGGAACCATTGCCTCCAACCTTGACATTATCTTCATTACATATTCTTTCTAAATTAAAAAAGAAATGTTTATTTCATAATGTCATAGAAAACAAATTTACACTCCTTCATTTTAAATAAGCATAAATAAATAAATAAAGGCATTAGCGAACTGCAATGATTTATCTACTAAAAGGAGGCTGTCGAGTTTCAAGAACAGCAAGGCTGAGGAAAAGAATAGAAATATGTGCTTGAGAAGAAAGGCATCTCATAACCTAATGTACCTGGTTTCTGGCAACCATATAAATCTTTTCCTCGAACTTTAGAGCAATATTCTTGATTTCAGATATACATTTTTCCGAGTCAGAAGATGGAAAACGCTTCCTTAAGGTATTCATACTGCATGAGAAATTTTTCCGCAGTCAGAAAGTTACTAGCCATGTAAGCTCAAGAAGAGTTCAATGTAATAGTTTTAGTAAACAATCAGAATGGCTTAGTCAAGGAATGGTATTGTAATATATAAACATTCAAATCTACGAGAGGCTCAAAATCTTGGCTTGCAAAATTCATAACTCATGCAGAAGAAAAGTTAGATACTGCAAAGCAATTAGTCATGCTGATGCTCACCCAAGCTCAGCCTAAGTAGAATTATCATAAAGCTTAGCATGTCTAAATTATTATTATTTATTTATTAAGTAATTAAGCACATATTAAGGCAGTACCCACAATGTACATCCGAAATTGTAATGACACAAAGTATTGTACTAATCCAAAATTTTAATGCCAAGATAATATTTAAGCAATCAAAGAAGAAAAATCCTTGAGGAGGAATTCAAACAGTGTTTTGATATGATTAATGCTATTCAACTTACATCTTATTTACAACTCTTTCTCGAGAATCTGCAGGAAATTGAGTTCTCCAATCGACGGGCTCCATGTCGAGTTTTAGCTTGAACAGGCCTTTAATAATCAGTAACTATAAACTGGACAAGGGAATTCGTAGGTCACATTTAAAAGAACAAATAGTGATGGTAGATATATAAACAGTAAGGACAGAAAACAGGTTCAGAAAAACCTCCACCCTAATGACAACCTGCATGTTACTTATCATACAATGAATACATGTGCTTGTATCTTGTGGACAATTACAATTTTTTCCTTGTCGATTTCGTAAAGCCAACAAAGGAAATCCAGAGGAAGCATACCCAGTGAGCCAATGACGAAACTTTGAAAACAGATCTAAATAAAACCACTTGCATCCCAGTCAATCAAATGATACTCATAAAAGGCTGTACATAAATCATGGCAAACTCCCATCCCCTTTCATGATATGCACCACTCGGTAGGGAGAAGGGGAAGTTACACTATGAATGTGGCGGAGACATTAACTAGGACTTACCTTTATTAATTATATATTGTATTTATCATGATTCTGATACTACTAGGGCAGATTTGTTCAAATAAAATAATCACAAACTTGTAGACATGCTTGAGAACAGAACACACAGCATCATGTAACTCAAGTCTGATTTCAATACGAAAGCAAATAATAAAAATTACAAGGCCTAAAAGACTGGTTAAACTACATTGGAAACAAACTTCTTAGATATACATAATTCTTTATTAAAGGGATTCCAGAACTGCAATTTCTCTAGCCCCAAATTGAACTGTCATATAAAGAGGGGGGAACTCCACCTATGGGTTTAACGTAGTGCCCAGTAGCGGCAATGTAATTAGCTTTTTTGCATCATTTAATTGTTATATGGATAATCGGTAACTTTCTGATACCACATTACATAATTCTTAAAAAAAGGTAGGAATTCATCAACAGCTTTGTTGAGAAAAATGGCTCAATTAAAAAGATACAAAAATATTAAAAACCAGCGACCGGTCGCAGGTTATGGCGACCGGTCGGTTTCAGCAAAATGCAAAGTCTGAATTGGTTTTTCGACTCTATGCCAAAGCGACCGGTCGCAAGTTACAAGTCAGCGACCGGTCGCCCAGTCGAAGCCTGGAGCGAAAATTGATTCTCTGACAAAGCGACCGGTCCAGCATTGGGCGACGGTCGCCCAAGACGATGCTGTTTCAAATTCCTACGCGTTTTCAAGTCTTCCTTGGTGTGCTACCACTTCCTATCGACTTGCAAGGATATTTCTGATCAAATCTGAGATATTAGAAGGTGGCATAGCAGCTGGAAAGTTGGGAGAACACATTGGCAAATTGATAACTTGTTTCATGAGTGTTTTCTCTCTTGGTTCAAGAGATTGATGGCAGCTAGCATCCTTTGTCCCTTGCTTTATGAGCTGCCAAGAACAGGTGTCTAAAGAGAGATAACTAAAACATGAACGTGTATAACTTAATGATATCTGATCTTGGAGTCCCAAGGCCTATATAAGAGGGAAGAGGAAGCAAGAGAACATTAAGTTGTTAAGTGCATAAATTTGTGCAAAGTATAGAGAAGCTGAAAACTTGTAAGTTCAGAAAATATCAAGGGGAGAGCAAGAGAGTTCTCTAAGTGTATCAAGGTGTTGAGCAAGGGTGAGAGAGAAACAGATTGTGAGGGTAGTGTTCTAAGGAGGTTTCCTTTTCTTTGTAAACCAAAGTTTGTAACCTATCTTCATTAGTGAAAGTTCTCAAGGAGATCACCAAAGAGGAAGTAGGCAATTTGCTGAACCTCTATAAACACTTGTGTCACTTCTTTCTTGGTTAAATTTCTGTGTATGTGTAAGACTCATCCATCATTGAGTTGGTCACAAAGTTCATCAACAACAAGGTCCTAAGGGGAAGTGAGTTAGTATTAATTCACAACAAGTGGTATCAGAGCTGTGTTTTGGCAGCTGTGCTAGTCTTTCTTTTGGAGTGCTAGTGTGTTGAAGATGGCAAGTGAACAAGAAGTTGAGAGTGGTAGCAGTTCACAACATGTGAAGCAACCACAGGCAACAAGCATGAAGGTGGAGCTAAAGCCTTTCACAGGGAAGGAGAACTTCACTCTTTGGCAACGAAGGATGAGGTCAGCTCTTACACAACAACATCTCCATGTTGTGTTAGTTGGCAAGGAAAAGAAGCCAGCAGACATGAAAGATGAGGAGTGGGGCGTACTTGACGAGTTAGCTAGAGGAGCCATCGAAAACTACCTCTCCGATGATGTGCTCATCAACGTGTTGAAGGATACCGCGAAGCAAACATGGGAGAAGCTCGAAGAGATGTTTGCAGGGAAGTCGCTGTCCAACAAGCTCTTCCTAAAGGAAGAACTCCTAAATCTGAAGATGGAAGAAGGAGGTAATCTAATGGAACATTTAAGTAGTTTCAATAGATGTGTTGCTGATTTGCAAAGAATGGAAGTTATTTATAGTACGGAGGATAAGGCACTTATGTTGCTAACATCCTTACCTCCGTCCTATAAACACTTTCGAACCACTCTTATGTTCGGGAAGGTCACTCTGGATTTCGAGCCTGTGCTGCAAGACATCATGACGCACCATAGGATGGCTCAACGTTCTGGAGAAAACTCTCAAGGTGAAGGTCTATTTGCTAAGACCGAAGATAGGGGTCGTTCAAAAAGGCGTGAAGGCAAGAAAGGCAACAAAGGAAGATCAAAATCCAAGGCGAAAGATGGTTGTTTCGAGTGTGGGTCAAAAGAGCACTGGAAAAGAAATTGCCCCATATGGAAAGAGAAGAAGAACAAAGGGAAGAATGCAGCAAACACAGCTGAGGAAGTCACGGAAAGTGATGGTGAGCTTTTATGTGTTAATGGCAATGTTAATACTAATACATATGCTAATTCTTCAAGGTGTTTCTCTTCGGATTGGATTTTGGATTCCGGGTGCTCATACCATATGTGCTCAAACAAGGAGTGGTTTGACACATATGAGAAAGAAGAAGGTGGTGAAGTTATAATGGGGAATGGCTCGGTTTGTAGAGTCATAGGCACCGGTACAATCAAGATAAAGATGCATGACGGGACTGTTAGGACGCTTGGAATGGTAAGGCATATTCCAAAGTTGCGTAAGAATCTTATTTCCCTTGGAACTCTTGATAAGAATGGTTATTCTGTTAAGGCTAATGGAGGGAAAATCATAATCTCAAAAGGTTCACTTGTGGTTATGAAGGGAGAAGTTCAACCTAATTGTCTATATAGATTGTGCGGTACAACAATAACAGGTGGAGCAGCTGTGTCCACAAGCAAGGACTCGGATGATGAAGCTCAAGCTTTGGCATTTGAGGCTAGGGCACATGAGTGAGAGAGGCATGCAGGAACTACATAAAAGAAAATTGTTGAAAGGTGTTCAAAGCTGCAAGCTGGAGTTCTGCAAATTTTGTACCATGGGAAAGCAATCGAAGATAGCTTTCAAGCTGCGAGATAAAGAGGAAGGTAGCACAGGAGTGCTAGATTATATTCACTCAGATGTATGGGGGCCATCACCGGTTAAATCAAAGGGTGGAGCTCGCTATTTCGTGACTTTCTTGGATGATTTTTCCAGAAAGGTTTGGGTCTACTTCATGAAGGAGAAATCTGAGGTCTTCACCAAATTCAAAGAGTGGAAGGCGGAAGTGGAGAACCTAACCGGAAGAAAAATCAAGATCCTAAGGAGTGACAACGGTGGTGAATATAAGGACAACAAATTTCTTGAGTTTTGCAGAAACGAAGGCATTAAGAGGCACTTTACCGTGAAGAAGACACCCCAACAAAATGGAGCTGCGGAAAGGATGAATAGAACTCTCATGGAGCGTGAGAGATGTATGAGGATTCATGCAGGATTGCCCGAATCATTTTGGGCAGAGTCAGTTAACCACGCTGCCTATTTGGTTAACCGATCACCTTCAAGAAATCTTGAGTTCAAATGTGCAGAGGAGGTATGGTCAAATAAGTCAATAGATTTTACTAATCTTAAAGTGTTTGGAAGCAGTGCATTTGCACTTATTCCTAGTGATGAAAGATCCAAGTTGAAGCCTAAGTCTCTTGAATGCATTTTCATCGGCTTCGAGAGCGGAGTGAAGGGCTACAAGCTATGGGATCCGGTGAACCACAAGAAGATACTCAGGAGAGATGTTGTGTTTGATGAAAAGACCATGCCTTTGAACAAAGTCAAGAATTCAGAAGCAAAGGAGGATGTTGTTGAAAGAGAAACAACCATTGAAGTTCCACTCAAGAAGGTGTCAAGAAAGACTTCACAAAAACAGCCAACTGAAGACGTTCAGGAGGAGGAGGAGGAGTCTGACATTGAGGAGGAAGAAGCTAGGCAAAATCAACAACAAACTCAAGAAGAAGAAGAAGATGCTCAAGAAATGGTGGAGCCATCATCTATAGCTCGGTCCAGGCCCAAGAGAACCATCAAACCACCTCAAAGGTTTGGATGGGACACGGACTCAGTTCACTATGCTCTAAATGCAAGTGAAGAAGAACCAACCACGTTCCAAGAAGCTGTTGAGAATGAGGAGCGGGAAAGTTGGATGGAAGCTATGATGCAAGAGATGGGATCTCTACACCAAAACTCAGTTTGGGAGTTAGTTCCTAAACCCAAAGATCGCAAGGTTATTGGCTGCAAGTGGGTGTTTAGGAAGAGAAGAAGAAATGCATGAGAAGGGAGCCACCATGTTCAAAGCTCGATTGGTGGCCAAGGGATATTTGCAAAAGGAGGGAGTTGATTATGATGAAATCTTCTCACCGGTGGTGAAACATACTTCTATACGGCTACTCCTCTCCATAGTAGCCCAAGAGGACATTGAGGTGGAGCAAATGGATGTGAAGACTGCTTTCCTCCATGGAGACTTGGAGGAAGATATCTACATGAGCCAACCTCAAGGGTTCATTGAAGCAAGCAAGAAAAATCTGGTTTGCAGGTTGAAGAAGTCTTTATACGGGCTAAAGCAATCTCCAAGGCAGTGGAATAAGTGCTTCGAATTCTTTCATGATGAAGATTGGATATAGAAGATGTGAATCAGATTGCTGTGTTTACAGTCATGCATTTAAGGATGGTAACTTCATCCTTTTACTTCTTTATGTTGATGACATGCTAATTGCATGTAAAGATATGTCAAAAATCCAGGAATTAAAAACATTGCTTGGAAAGGAGTTTGACATGAAGGATCTAGGCTCTGCACAAAAGATCCTAGGAATGGAGATAAGGAGAGACAGAAACGCAGGCAAGCTATGGCTGTCACAAAGTAAGTACATTTCCAAAGTACTTGAAAAATTCAATATGATGGATAGCAAGCCCGTGTCTACTCCTTTGGCGGAGCATTTTAAATTAAGTGCGCAGGAATGTCCTTCTACGGATGAAGAGAAGGAAGAAATGAGCAAATTTCCATATGCAAGCTTGGTAGGGTGTCTCATGTATGCAATGGTTTGCACACGCCCCGACTTAGCTCAAGCCGTAAGTGTGGTGTCAAGATACATGGCGAATCCGGGCAGACTTCATTGGACAGCTGCAAAGTGGATTCTCAGGTACTTGAAGGGCACAAGGAGGCTTGGGATATTGTTTGAAAAACAACAAGGTAATGCATGTGTGTCAGGGTATGTAGATTCTGATTATGCAGGGGATCTAGACAAGAGGAGATCCACCAAGGGATATGTCTTCATTTGTGGTGGAGGACCGATTAGTTGGAGAGCGGTGTTACAATCGGTTAGTGCCTTGTCTACAACAGAGGCGGAGTATATGGCGCTCACGGAAGCTTCTAAGGAAGCGGTATGGCTGAAGAGATTGGCTAAGGAATTCGGGATAGCCCAAAACTTGGTGGTGATTCAAAGTGATAGTCAAAGTGCAATCTACCTAGTGAAGAATCAAGTATTTCATGGAAGGTCTAAACACATTGATGTCCGATACCACCGGGTAAGGGATTGGGTGAATGAAGGAGACGTCATGATAAAGAAGGTTCATACAAAGGAGAACGCTTCAGATTGTCTAACAAAGCCAGTCACAGGCAGCAAAGTTCAAGCATTGTTTGAGCTTGCTCAATCTTGTTCCATGCTAAGATTGAGGTGGAGTTCTTGAGAGTTATCCGGACGATTCTCAAGAAATTAAAGATGTCCTGGAAAAGCAATAGTGTCCACAAGGGGTTTTAATCTCGCCATGGTGGAGATTGTTGAGAAAATGGCTCAATTAAAAAGATACAAAAATATTAAAAACCAGCGACCGGTCGCAGGTTATGGCGACCGGTCGGTTTCAGCAAAATGCAAAGTCTGAATTGGTTTTTCGACTCTATGCCAAAGCGACCGGTCGCAAGTTACAAGCGACCGGTCGCCCGGTGAAGCCTGGAGCGAAAATTGATTCTGTGACAAAGCGACCGGTCGCCAGGATCGGGCGACCGGTCGCCCAGACGATGCTGTTTCAAATTCCTACGCGTTTTCAAGTCTTCCTTGGTGTGCTACCACTTCCTATCGACTTGCAAGGATATTTCTGATCAAATCTGAGATATTAGAAGGTGGCATAGCAGCTGGAAAGTTGGGAGAACACATTGGCAAATTGATAACTTGTTTCATGAGTGTTTTCTCTCTTGGTTCAAGAGATTGATGGCAGCTAGCATCCTTTGTCCCTTGCTTTATGAGCTGCCAAGAACAGGTGTCTAAAGAGAGATAACTAAAACATGAACGTGTATAACTTAATGATATCTGATCTTGGAGTCCCAAGGCCTATATAAGAGGGAAGAGGAAGCAAGAGAACATTAAGTTGTTAAGTGCATAAATTTGTGCAAAGTATAGAGAAGCTGAAAACTTGTAAGTTCAGAAAATATCAAGGGGAGAGCAAGAGAGTTCTCTAAGTGTATCAAGGTGTTGAGCAAGGGTGAGAGAGAAACAGATTGTGAGGGTAGTGTTCTAAGGAGGTTTCCTTTTCTTTGTAAACCAAAGTTTGTAACCTATCTTCATTAGTGAAAGTTCTCAAGGAGATCACCAAAGAGGAAGTAGGCAATTTGCTGAACCTCTATAAACACTTGTGTCACTTCTTTCTTGGTTAAATTTCTGTGTATGTGTAAGACTCATCCATCATTGAGTTGGTCACAAAGTTCATCAACAACAAGGTCCTAAGGGGAAGTGAGTTAGTATTAATTCACAACAAGCTTTTCAACTATATTATATTACAGGTATCCACAGACGTTTACCAATTTAGCCTAAGGCCGGGAGCTGTTTTAAAACTGCATAATAACCAGTGTTTTCTTATAAAAATAAATAAAATTTGCTTTTAAGTTGAAGAGATCCTCAACCCCGTATCTCGATACTCTCTCAATTCTGCTCTCTCTCTCTCTTCCTCTTCCTCTCCCCATTCTATTATAGAATTGAAAAATTATCAAACGGGTACTGTGACTTTGACAATTTTTTTTCTCTCTGATTTTAAAAACAAAAAGAAAAATTCAAAAAAATTGGAATTGTTACTAAACTACATATTAAAGGTTTCAACCTTCAGTAATGTAGAATTTGCCAAAAGCCTAAGGGAAAGGTACATTAATAACTTAGTGATTTCTCCAAACTCTTGGACAACATTACAACAAAAAATTTCAACAATTTCTTTTACCCAAAAACAAATAAAACTTAAGTAAGCCGCTAATGAAATTAATTCTGACAGAAACTTAAGCCGCCACAATAAAGCCCCAACACCAACGCACCACAACACTTCATTGAAGGACGATATCTTCACTGTTAAAATGCCAAAAAGAAAAACCCCAAATTCAACAAATCCAACACATATATTCACACATGCATAACCAATTCAAAGTATCATCACCCAGAAGACCCCAGAAAATTTCACCAAACAGAGACAAATTAAAACCCAAATATAAGCCGCAGTAGAAAAATTCTTTAAAAAAAATTGAAAAAAACACCAAACCCATGAACGATAGGGAAGAAGAGGCCATAAAGGGAGAGATTTGTGTACCTTTTGGCCTCTGCTGTAATCGCCAGCGAAAGTATTGGTTGAGAGGAAAAGCTGCGAGAGGGTCTGGAAAAAGGCCTCGGCAGAGTCGCAGTAGAGGAAGGAAGCTCTCAAATGCCCAATATCTTTCCTTTCCCGCTTTGTGTAGGAGACTGTGTGTTTAGTTTATTAACTCATTATAGGATGTGCGGCCGTGGGTCACGTGCGAATTGTGGATGCTTGCTAAACAAGCAATTTGTGTGCTTGAAAACGTGTTTTGGGGGTTTGGAAGGGTTTTTGCCCACTTGGCATATTTGGTGAGGACAACTCTGGCTCATTTAATATAAAATCCCTGCCATAGTGTGAATATGGTTCAAATTTGGAAGTTGGGTATCCCACAGAATTGATGTTGTTACTATTTTTTAGTTTGGTTCATTGCACATCTCCTAAGAGCTTTGTTACTATATAAAGGGGTTAATTCTTTTTTTAGTTGATTTTATCTTATCTTATCGTGATTTATTTTTACGAACATTTTAATCTATAAATAAATAAAATTTTGGAAAAAGTATTTATTTCAGCCCAAACCCCTAGGCCCCACCACCAATCCAAGTTCCATAACGTAACCCTTTAGTCCCTCTTTCCCTCTCAACTTCTGCCTTATGCGTTCTGCGTTCTGCGTTTTTTCTGTTTAAGGTCTAAAATACCGATGATTTGAGAAATATCGGTAGTCTAAAAATACAGAAATTTTGATGGAAATATCAGGATATTATCGATATCGATAAAAATTGAATAAAAACCACATAAATTGTAAGAAAAACTTGGAAATTTTTCTTGAAAATTTGGAGGATGTTTATTTAGTCAATTATCTATTACTTTATCACAAAACATTGGAAGGAAATGCATCGCATGATGGGTTTAACTTATTTAACTTGATTATATAGCGAGCTGACAAACACTATGAGTGCAAAAAATATGTAATAATTAATAAAAGAATATTAAACACACCATAATCATTTATTTATATTGATTTACTACAATATTTACACATTATACATTGCATGGTAAGATACATGAGTGACTTAGTACCACATAGAGTTCCTATATGTTCAAATTTGAGTTATTTACACTAACACCCCTAGAAGTTTTCGGCTTTTTTACAAAACTCCTTGAAGTTTTAGAAATTAAAAGAACACCCTATGAGGTTTTAAATTGTTTTCACAAAACTCATTTTCATTGATTTTTAATCCAAAGATTGATGATTTTATACCCAAAAAAATTCTCCAAATGACAAAGTTGGCATTTGAGATTAGATTGCATATACTTCATAACTTCATTGAACTTAATTTTGTCATTTGCATAAGTATTTTTTTCCAATGAAACGATCAATTTTTGGTCAAACAATCAATGAAAGGGGTTTTTATGACAACAAACAGAAACCTCAGTGGGTGTTCATTTTATTTTTGAGACCTAAGGGGGTTTTGTGAAAACACAAGAAACCTCACGGGGTGTTAGTGTAAATAACTCTTCAAATTTTTCAGTCTTCATCATCTCGATATTATCGATATTATGGTGATATTTTGGCCAAATGTTGTTGAAATGTGAGAGAAATTATCGACATCGATATTTTCCAATATTATTATCGATATTATTCGATACTTATACGATATGTGTATGGATATATTCTAAAATATCATAGACCCGAAAAAACAATAATACCTTCGATATTTCATCGATATTATTGATATTTTAATCCTTGCTTATAAGTCATTGCTAGGTTTCTCAACTTTTCAACATGGGACATTTCTACACATTTTCACACTTTATTGGTGGATTTAAAAGTACACATAGCGAAAGCATAAAATATGTATAATGTGTAAGGGGAAGCATAATCATACGAACAAGAGATAAAAACTATGGAATTGTGGGATTGGGCTTATGGAGGAACCCTTGACCTCTTTAACTGGGGTTTATGGAAGAACCCTTGACCTCTAAAATAACTTACGTTACTTTCTGAATAATTTTATGCTCCTTTAATTTATTCCATCAACTCCTCACCTTAAATCGGTGATAATTACAACTACTAATGAGAAAATATAGGCCACTAAGCAACCAACTAACAATAACAGGTGAAACACTACTCCACTGCTCCACTTACATGAAAATAGGAAAAGATAAGAGTTATAAATAAATTAAGACACTAATTAAAATTTATTATAGATAATTAAAAACTACCTAATAACTGAACATGAAATAACATAAAACTAGGGGTGTATTCAATTAAGATTTTAATGGATTTGCTAATAGAGTCTAGCCGAGTGGAAAAAGGTTTTGACATGTAGACCAATGGACTTATGTTCGAACCCCTCTCTCGTAGTTTGGACTATCACTTGTATATTAAAAAAAGATTTTAATAGATTTTAAAGTATACGTAGTTAGGAATCTATGAATTTTATTTTACTTTCATAAACTCCACATATACTTTGATTGAATTTCTTGCTGATTTTGATGAAACTTTCATTTGCCAATATGTTTCACTTTCCTTGTGATCTTACCGAATAACTATTCTTTTTATTAAGCATTATGAGTAGGTTCTAACTTTCGCTTATGGTCACAGTCTTAAATATCGATATTTCGCCAATATATCGACATTTTCGGAATAATGTCGGAGGAGATAATTTCCTACTCGCTCATGCATTATTTGGGCAACATATCACGATATGAAACTGAAAAATAAATTAAAATTGTGAGAAATCATACTCTTGCACACAAGGGGATTCGAACCCCTCTCTTCCCATCCACCTATCGAGCCTTATCCAACACACTGCAGATGAGTTTGTTAATAAAGCTACGACGTGTAATATTTATATGGTCTTTAAAATTTATGCAAGCTAATATTATCTAGGATAAATTTTCATATGAAAAAAAAATTCCCTAAGGATAAATTTAGGCATATGTTTAATGTTATTTATTATTTTATTATGGAGTTGTTTTTTTTTTTGGTTATATATTATGGAGTTGTATTATTATTCACTATTGAGTTTTAATATTGTTCATTATATGTGATACTAAATTTTAACTTTAATAGGAATTCTTTCTATGTGGTACTAAGTTACTCATATATATATATATATATATTTTTGTTAAGCTCATATATCTTATCATATGTAATATATTGTAGTAAATTATTATAACTAAAAAATTATGGTGTGTTTTTTTTTTTTTAACTAATTACTATATATTTTCTAAAGACACAATGTTTGTCAAGTGGCTACATAATGAACTTAAATCACTCAAACCCACCATGACATGCATTTTATTCCAATTTTATGTGATAAAATAATAGACAATTGACTAAATAAACATCCTCTAAAGTTTCAATAAAAAAATTCAAATTTTTCTCACAATTTCCGTGATTTTTATTCAATTTTTGTCCAGATTCGATATTTCCTCGATATTTCCATTCGATATATCTGTGTTTTTGGACCACCGATATTTCCGAAACTCTCGATATTTTAGACCTTGCTTACGGTCATGGCTCAATATCCAATAACTTGCCTAGGATAGATAGTATTGACTGATATTGCATTGATTGTATGTTTACTAATCAGGAATTCAAAATTCGAATAAGGAATTGAATTTCAATCCTAACACAATTTTAAAAACTTCTAAATTTGCCATATACCCAACAACGATGACATTGTTGTAATTAGGACCACTCCTACCCCAATTCCATATTGTTTAGTAAACAACTTCAATAGGAATTCAGAATCTAACTCTCCTCTATCCATATGGTTTAGTAAACAACTTTAATAGGAATTCGGAATCTAATTCTCCTCAATCCAACTCCTCCTCTAATCAATTCATCCTCCTAATCCAATTATGGATTAGTAAACATGCCATGACTTGTTTTTTACTTTAATATTCTACTTCATCGATTGCTACTATAACGTAGATCGTACCGAGATGAGTCCGTAGACACGTAGTGTGCTTGAATCGGGATTGTAACGAAGAAGTTACGATCAAAACAAACTCAGTGGCAGAACCGTAATTATTTTGAAATGGGTTTATTAAAATCTCAAAAACCCTCATTTTCTCTCTCTCTCTCTCTCTCTCTCTCTCATGTGACAGAACCACCCTCCCCTTTTTTTTTTTTTTTTTTCAAACAATCAGTGGCTCAAAGGGCCACCACTACCATCTCTGGTAATCACTTTGCGCCGGCACCGGCCCTAAAAGGACCGCATCCTCTCCCTCTTCCAGTCCCACCCGGTCTTCGCCACCAACAACAAGCACAACTGCCGAATTCTGCAAAAATTCGGCCAAAATTGACCCGTTTTTCCTTCAATTGTTTCGGACGTTTCCAACGACCAAATTTTGCAATCTAGGTATGCTTTTTCATCCTCTGAATGTGATCTAGCTACTGGTTGGGTTGTTCAGGTTTAAATTCTGTGTTTTGGTGGTCAAATAAGCGATGGAAGTTTTGGCCGATTTTGGCCCCCGTTCCAGCCATTTTTGGTGACTTTTTGGGGTAGATCCAAACAAAAGTTGATCCATTCAATGTGCTCTTCATGTAGGTATAAGTCTTGACATGCAGTTTGGAGTTTTTCCGATCACTGGAAATTGCTTTGGGCACCCACGTGCTGCCGGTGCGTGGGCCATTTTTTGGCCGATCTTAAAGTCCTAAAATAATTCTCATGTCGTCCCGAGCACGACAATATGCTCGGATATGAATTTGGTTATTGTTTGATCATCGATCGGATATCGCATATTAAGTGTTATTCGGGTTCAATATGTTCGGACCATTGGATCGACTTCATTTCAATATGTGTTGATCTAGACATCCCTAGGATCGTGTAGGAATTCGCAGATCGTGAAATCGGAGCCCAGATGTTCCGATTCAATAACTTAAAGTTTGCGTTAAACAATAACCGTCTAATCATGCGATTGCGAGCGTTCGACTGTCCGATCCGGACCAAACATGCAGGACATGCATCCTAAAACTTGTGGAGCCCTTAGGAATTTTTGGATCATAAAACGGAGGTTGTGGGTCCCATGGCCCCGGTTGACCCAATTTAGACAGTTTGACCACCCAATTGACTGAGCGTCTTCCGAGGCTATTCCATCATCCGAAACACGTAGCTGAACCTTAGGAGTTCCTCGTGCTTACTTGAAACTCAGGAATTAGGGTTTTGACTTAAAGTTCTAGTTCGAAGCATTTTGTATTAATTTCGTGCTCATATTTTGAAATAGGTACTCCGACCACGCGTAGCGCAGGAGGCGGGATCCTCTAGAGTCAAGCATGTGGGACTACTTGTGAGTGAAATTTGTTTTGAAAGTGCATTATTTTTATCGATTGAATTAATATGCATTAAATATGGATTGTTCTGATTATGGGATATAAATATTGCTTAAAAAGTGGAGTTTTGACTAGTTCGATTTTGAGGATCTTGGTTGTTTTGAATATAGATTTATGTTTGAGAAATTACGATTCATAGTATGATGAAGTAATTTGGCAAAATATTAATATGAGTTTGAGGTACTTTATTGATTGGTTATGTGAATATGTGATTGCACTATGCTAAGTACCTTCCTTTGGTTATTGTACCGACATGTGGCGTTGGATGATTCTGGCGTGCGGGCATATATGGTTTGTTGTTAGTTCATCACACGTGGCGTTGGATGATCCAGTATGTGATGAAGTTTTCTGCGCGCGTAGGACTTAGTGTTTTGATTTTGGCCACACGTGGCGTTGGAACTTCCAGCCTGTGTCTTGTAGAGTATTCGTCCCCTGGTTGCACAACTCATGCTTAGACGCAGGGTAGAAAGTTGAATCCTACGGACTAGTCAAACAATCCCCCGTTGGATTGTTCCCCGGTACGCAAGTTGGTGTGATACTTTTATATATATTTATATATATTATATGTATATTGTATACCTCATATACTATTGGTATTTGAAGTATTTACCTATATAGAATACATTACCATAGTTTTGATTTTACATAACTATTTATACTAGTATATATATATATATGGATAAATGTATTAGGGACATACTTTAAAGACATTCTTACATATGTCATTATAATTCATTTCTTTGGAAACTTTGGATTGAAGTTTAAAGGTTTTGGTTTGGTTAGTATCGTATATTCTCGGGAAAGTGAGAATATTTTGATTTCAAAATGCTTATGTAGATATGGCATCAATTGCATGTTTTGGCATTATTTTTCAAACGGTGGGGTTAGTATGTTGTTTTGCAAGATAAATCAAACTTTATTTTTGTCCACTCACACTTTATTGATTGATTATGTGAATATGTGATTGCACTATGCTAAGTACCCTCCCTTAGTTATTGTACCCACATGTGGCGTTGGATGATTTCGACGTGTGGGCATATATGGTTTGTTGTTAGTTCATCACACGTGGCGTTGGATGATCCGGCGTGTGATGAAGTTGTTTGCGCGTGTAGGACTTAGTGTTTTGATTTTGGCCACAAGTGGCGTTGGAACTTTTGGCCTGTGTGTTGTAGAGTATTCGTCCCCTGGTTGGACAGCTCATGCCTAGATGCAGGGTACAAAGTTGAATCCGGCAGGCTAGTCAAACAATCCCCCCGTTGGATTGTTCCCGGTACGCAAGTTGGTGTGATACTTTTATATATATTTATATATATTATATGTATATTGTATACCTAGTATACTATTGGTATTTGAAGTATTTACCTGTATAGAATACATTACCATAGTTTTGGTTTTACATAACTATTTATATTAGGGACATACTTTAAAGACATTCTTACATATGTCATTATAATTCATTTCTTTGGAAACTTTGGATTGAAGTCAAAAGGTTTTGGTTTGGTTAGTATCGTATATTCTCGGGAAAGTGAGAATATTTTGATTTCAAAATGCTTATGTAGATATGGCATCAATTGCATATTTTGGCATTATTTTTCAAACGGTGGGGTTAGTATGTTGTTTTGCAAGATAAATCAAACTTTATTTTTGTCCACTCACCATTTTCTATTTTGCGACCCCAAACAGGAGTTGACTGAGAGAGCAGGAGAGCCGAACCCTAAGTTTCTGAACTCGAGCTTCTGGAGGATAAGTTTGGTTTCGTTTTTATTTTGTTAAACTTTTTGTCATTTGTAAATCGAAATTCTTAGATTGCTCTGTTATCGCCTATTCTAGGGTTCGATTTGAAAGGCCAGATGCCTAGTATGTAAACTGCTTGAAGTTATCTTATGCATGCTGCCAGTTGTGGACATTAATTGTGTTTTTCACATATTGAGAAATTTGGGATTTGTCCATTTTTCAGGGGAGAGGTTGAAAGTCTCGTTCTTTAGTATGCGGGCTCGACATCGGTAAGATGTAGAACTGTCACGGGATTCTTCCCGGATTCCGAGGGATTTGGGGCAAGTCTTGTCAAAGTGTCTAAGGCTAAGTTTGTGTCCCTCGTTTGTCGCCAAACACCTGCTACAAATAGATTTATTTCCTCCTCTACATCCCCTCCTCTTCTTGCCTTCTCCTCATTCTGGATCTGGCCTCTCCATTGGGCTATATCAACCACTTCTATAAGCGAAATTTGGCGTATACCTGGATGTATAGAGCTTTTGCTATGGTTCCCGCACTGGTGTTTGCACCACCACCTTCCACTCTCTTGGTTTTGGTCTTTTGGGATTTACCATGGTTTGAATGGTTCTTGTTTTCTCTTGGGATGGATGTTCTTGTGTTGATGTACTTTTGTGCTTTTGGGAAATTTGTTTCTCGCGGCAAATTGGTGGGTCTCTTTGTACAGCTGTGCTGATTTGTGTGAGGGAAGTGTATCTCCTCTTTTGTGGCTATGTTGGTGCGGTCCACGTTCCCTTTGACGTGGTGGCTTTGTTTGCTTTTGTTTTGTATTTTATTTTGGCTTTGTGATGGGGAAGATTCATTTTACTAGACTGTAATGGTTTTTAGTTTGAACTCTCATAGACTCGTTGTTCTTTGTTCCTATGTATTGGCTTTTTCAGCTCTTATAATCTCTATTTTTTTCATCCCCATAGCTTTGGGGCATGAATGAACTGAGATTAACCCCAAAAAAAAAAAAAAAAAAACCCTTTATGATGGGTTTTTTTTAAAAAAAATCGGTAAAGGTGTTTCATTCGTTAACCAACCAACATAATACACTAAGGAGAAAGCAAAAAGATGTGCAACCTTGGGCCTTTGTAAAAAAAATACCTTTAGCATAAAAAACCCCCTAAAGAAGAGGAAAAAGAGCGCCTCCTACTTGCCATTAAATACAAGAATAAGCCATAAGCTTCTAAATTTGCAGAAAGCAAAGAAATCATCAATAATGGCTCTTCTTCAATCCATGTAGAAAACCCAGCGTTCCTAGTAGCATATAATTAGAACTGCTAGTTTTTTATTTATATTTTAAATGTTGATGATTTGCAATTGTGAATATGGTATTTAGAAGGCTTGATTACTTTAGTACTTCATAAATCATGTTCCAAGTCCCACTTTGCTCTCTGAAAATTAATTCGACTAGGGCCTGTTTGGGAGTGCTTCTGGAAGGGTCAAAAGTACTTTTTGATAACTAAAAGCGTTTCTGACTGCTTTTGGCAGAAAAGTTTAGAAGTGCTTCTAGGTCATAAAAGCACTTCCTAGAGAAGCACCTGCTATGTGCTTCTTTATGAAGAACTCCCAAATGCTTTTCCATGAAACACTTTAATTTTTTATGAAAATTCAAGATTTTTATAATAAAAGCGCTTTTGTTAGAAGCGCTTATGAGCAGAAGTACTTCCTACTAGTCCTCAATATGTCCTTTAAATTGACTGTTTGTGTCTTATTTTGCTCCCTATTCGTAAGAGCATATTAGATCTTGATTATTTTTGCTACTCTTATGTAATGAAGCATTTCCAACTTTTTACTAGTAGCGGTTATGTATTTCACTCAAGTATTGGTACCAATATCATATGCCACTTTACCAGTCAAGAATCTTTTATAGTAATATATACCAAATTTTTATGATAATGAGACATCTATATGACTCAACTCTAATTAATTTCTACTCACAAAAAAAAAACACTAAAATCGATTGTACATATTTTTCTACCACCAGAGGCATATAGGCATAGGAAGGAGCATCGGTCCACCATGAGGCATTGGGCCTTTTGTCCACAAAATAAAAAGCCCTATAACAAATAGGCATAGTCAACGAGTCCATCAGCACATGTTTGAACTCTTCAGAGACGCCTAGTTAAATTTTCATTGCTAAAGTTATTCATTAACCAAAGAAACTCACTTGAAATAAATTTCTAATTTCAAATTACAGAACTACGTCCGGTTTGATCCTACTAAGGATACGTAGGCAATCTAGAGGTTCAATCTAAATGCAACCACATTACCAAATTGAATCCATGTTCTAATTGATTGTTTTCAAGGGAGGAACAGGTAAAGGTATATAATGTGGTCTTTTCCCTTTTTTTTTACATATTTTTTTGCCAAGCATACTGTGATTGTTAGAGATAAACTGCAATGAAAGAGGCTAAGAGCAAATGGGATCAAAGATGCATGTTAAAAGTCAAAGCAATGTAGAAGGAGATCACAAACCATGCCAAACATTGTAACAGAAGTTGTCTTCGTAAGTTATGTTCCTACAAAGCAATGTTGTCTGTCTTCAATAAGATACGTATTCATAAGACAACACTATAACAAAGCAATGTTGTTTTCATATGTTTGAAACATTCTGAATGGAATATATATTTGATCTCTTGACCTTCAAAGTTAAAAGTGAGATTCCCTAGAATGGCCAACTAATATGTATCTTGATACTCAACAAGCACAACATGATTGAAATACTGTAACAATCCTAAAAGTAGAATTCCATATACACAGTAGCAATAATTCAAACAAAAAACACAGCGCACGAGCAACACAGGATATGTTGAAGCAGTAAAAACCTCAAGATAAAGAAAACAACCACGAGCACCATGCCGGAAAACAAATCACTATGAGAAAGAATACAAAAAGGTCTTACAAACTCACAAGACTAACTCTCACAAGGCAGACTTGCCTACTCGCCTTTGCTACTCAACCCAATCAGCAATCTCGTCTTCCTTCGTCAACAAGAGATGGAACAACGCAGGTCTCGGCTGTGTAAGACATTGCATCGTCTTAATCCACTTTGAGATGGTCTTCTAATCACATGAGGTTTACAGCTTTGGTGTTAGTCAAGAAATAGGATTAGAGCAGGGTCTCCAGTTCTAGTTAAAGTGCAATACTAATTGGAAAACTAGAACCTTGAGAATTCCTAATCACATATGGATTGAAACACTTAATTCTAATGCAATCAGGTATTCTTCGATGGGCAAAATACCTGAACCAAATGCATATAAATAGCAGTCCCTTCCCTAGCAGTTAATCACTCACTCAAAAGCAATCTCACCCCATCTAGAGAAAAGAGATACAAGAACTGCATAGGTGAAGAAGGCTTCTATTCAATTCTAATCTATCATGTCAGACCAAGGTTAGTATTTAAGATTCAAAGACAAGAAGGAACTTACATGTGGTATCAGAGCACTAGGTCTTGTTCTTAAATCTAAAACTATTTTGCTGATTTTAAAATTTTTTCATAAAGAATCTGTATTGTTTTAAAATCTGCATATATTTTCTGATCAATGAGTCTTATGAGCATGTAGATTACAAATTGCATATTTTATTTGATAAAGTATGATCTAGAGTATAAAGTATCATACTCAATCATGCTTGAAAGCTATTGATCAAAGGTTAAAATTGCAGTTGCATAAGTTAGGCGAGCCATAGCAGCCTAAGCTGTTGCAGATACAATTTAAATCAATAGATTGATCAAAATTTGCATCACAGTTCATAGCCTTTTATATTCTTCTCGATCCAAAGACAGGAAGAGTATGAATTGATCTTAACTGTGGTGGAAAAACATAGATAAAAGGTTTCACACAACCAAACGAGAAAGCTTTGATCCAAAGATTGAAGTTTTCTTGTGAGGGTGTTGTGTTAAATCATAATAATCCAGTGTTTTGGAAACATGTTTGATTCATGGTCCAAAGATATGAATTAATAATGTTTGAATACAGTTTTGGGGACAGTTTTATTTATTTAATTATGATTTACAGTGAATACCTCAAGCTATCATTCCATCGAAACTTTGACTGGAACAAACTATTCCAAGTGGAAACAAGATCTGGCTATATCTCTAGGATTATTGGATTTTGACTATGTCCTCAACGAAACACCTCTTCAAGCGCCTGCCACTGATGCTTCTGCAGAAATCAAGGTTCGGTATGTCAAATGGGAAAAGGCTAACAGGATGACCATATTAATCATGCAGAGGTCGATGGCATCTTCTGTCAAAGGCAGTATTCCAAAAACTGAAAGTGCAAAGGAGTATTATGAGTTCATAGCTCAGAGGTTCAAAGTTTTTGAAAAATCTGCCAAAAGCTCACTATTGAACAACTGAACTGGCATGAAGTATGATGGGAAAGGGTGTGTGAGGGCTCATATCATGAATATGATTGACATTAGAGCAAAACTACAAGAGCTGAAAATGACAGTAGATGAAGATATGATGGTGCACTTTGCATTGAACTCACTGCCTAAGGAGTTCAAATCTCTTCGAAATACATATATAGCTCAGAAAGAAAGTTGGACACTCAATGATCTCATCACCATAAGTGTCGAAATTGAGGACAATCTGATAAGAGAAAGGGGAGCTAAGGTAGTAAATATGATTCAGGCAAAGCAGCATAAGCGGAACAAAAACTCTGAAACTAGTAAGCAGAAAGAAAAGGATAATTCAACTGCTCTCAAACCAGTTGGAATCAAATGTTTTTTCTGCAAGAAAAATGGACATATGAAGAAGGAATGTAGGAGGTACAAGAATTGGTTGGACAAACAAAAGGCTAAAGGTAACACTGATCAAGATTCTGGTTTGTTTTGAATCAAATTTAGTTGATTTTTCATGTGATTCATGGTGGTTAGATAGTGGAGCATCTATTCATGTGACTAATTCTTTGCAGGGGTTCATAAGGAAGAGGCTGCCAAGCAAGGATGAAGTGAAGGTGTTCGTGGGCAATGGAGAAAAAGTTCAAGTTGATTTTATTGGAGTAGTTAGGATTGAATTAGTTTTTGGTTTTGTTTTGGAATTAGAAGATGTGGTTTATGTTCCTACTATGAGGAAGAACATAATCTCAGTTGCTAGGCTTGTAAAGTCAAAGTTCACTTTGAACTTTGATGATTTTGGTTGTTCTATTTTCAGAAATAAAGAATTAGTTGGAAAAGCAAGTCTTGTTGATGGCATGTTTTAAATTAAGCTGCAAAACAACCATGGAAGTTAACTCTGTTGAAACTCAAACAAATAAAGAAGCCTCATACACTCTGTGGCATAAGAGACTTGGTCACGTTTCAAAGGAAATAATTAAAATCCTATGCAAAGAATTAGTCATACCACCATTGAATCATAACACAGAAGAAGTATGCATTGAATGTGTAAAAGGAAAATTAACCAATTTAAGGAAGAAAGGAGCAATAGGGAGCAAAGGGTTGCTGGAACTAATACACACAGACATTTGTGGGCCTTTTCCAACTCCAACTCATGAAGGGTTCAACTATTTTATAACCTTTACAGATGATTACTCTAGATATGGACATGTTTTTCTTATTAAAGAGAAATCCAGTGCTTTGGACATGTTTAAAATCTATAAAGCCGAGGTAGAAAAACAGTTGGACCTAAAGATCAAAGTAGTTAGATCTCGACAGAGGAGGGGAGTATTATGGAAGGTTTGATGAAACTGGAGAAATCCTGGTTCTTTTGCTAAGTTCCTGCAACAAGAGGGAATTATTGCACAGGATACTAATCCAGGCCCCCCACAACAGAATGGAATTGCAGAAAGGAGAAACAGAACTCTAAAGGATATGATAAGAAGCATGATGTGTTGTACCACATTGCCAATATTTCTTTGGGGAGAGGCTTTAAAAACTGCAAACTACATATTAAATCGGGTACCTACTAAAAGTGTGAATGCTATCCCTTATGAAGTATGGGTGAAAAGAAAACCAAGCTTGAATCACTTGAAAGTTTGGGGTTGTAAAGCAGAAGCAAAGTTGTACAATCCTATGGAGAAAAAGTTGGATTCAAGAACAACCGGTGGATATTTTGTTGGCTATCCATAAAGGACTAAAGGCTACAGGTTCTACTGCCCTCAAAACACAACAAGATTCGTAGAAACACAAAGAGCAGTATTTATTGAGTCTGAAACTGAGGTAACAGAAGAAGAAAATTTTGATTTTGATGAAGTAGTGACAGAAAATGTAGAAAACAGTGAGTTCTAATCAGATAGCAGAATTCTTACATTGCCCAGTTTTGACTTGAGTGGCATGCAATCTGTACAAGAAGATGGTTTTGTTGAAGATCACATGATACTTGAGCAGGAAAATCAAGAAATGCAGGATTTGCCACCAGAAAATACAAATATGAATCCCTGGAGACCAAACCAAAAATCAAATAGACATAGAATTAAGAAGATCTCAAAGACCAAGAAAAAGAGCATTACCAGATGATTATTATGTCTATTTACAAGAATCTGAGCATGATGTAAATTCAATTGAAGATCCTATGAACTATAAGCAAGCCATGTGCAGTGAGAAGAGTGAAAATTGGTGGGGAGCTATGAAATCAAAACTGAGTTCTATGGAGAAGAATGGTGTTTGGAAACTAGTTAACCAGCCACAAGGTTGTAAACCTATAGGCTGCAAGTGGGTTTTCAAGACTAAGAGAAACTCTAAAGGGCAAGTTGATAGTTATAAGGCAAGACTGGTTGCCAAGGGATACACACAGCAAGAAGGGATAGACTATAATGAAACATACTCACTAGTCTCGACGAAAAACTCATTTAGAGTCATAATGGCACTAGTAGCTCATTTTGATTTACACTTGCATCAAATGGATGTAAAGACAGCATTTTTGAATGGAAATCTAGAGGAGGATATATATATGAAACAACCAGAGGGTTTCATTCAAGAGAAGGGAGAAAATCTTGTATGCAAACTGTGTAAATCAATTTATGGTCTTAAGCAAGCCTCAAGACAATGGTACATTAAGTTTGATGAAGTTGTTAAGAAATATGGTTTTACAGAGAATGCATTGGATGAATGTATTTACATGAAAATGAGTGGGAGGAATTTCATCATACTAGTACTGTATGTAGATGATATTTTATTGGCGTGTACAGATTTGTCAATGTTGCATAACTGCAAAGAATTCTTGTCCAAACACTTTGAGATGACAGATCTTGGTGAAGCAACCTATGTTTTAGGAATTGAAATCAGCAGTAATCGAGAGAAAGGAACTCTTGGCTTATCACAGAAGAACTACGTAGGAAAAGTATTGCAAAGGTTTAATATGCTGGAATGTGGTGGAACTGACATGCCTATTTCAAAAGGAGACAAACTGAGCAGAGAACAGGCACCAAGAACTGAGCAAGAGAAGGCTGAAATGAGTGACAAACCTTATGCCTCTTTGGTAGGAAGTCTGATGTATATACAAGTATGCACCAGACAGACATTGCTTTTCCTATTAGTGTGTTAGGGAGGTTTCAAGCTAATCCTGGACAGGCGCATTGGGTTGGAGGCAAAAGGGTATTAAGGTATTTGAAAAGGACTATGGATTACAAGTTGGTATTTAAAAGAAGTGACAGTTTGAAATTAGAAGGATTTGCATACACAGACTTTGCAGGTTGTAAGGATGATCTCAGGTCAACATCAGGATATGTGTTTACATTTGCAGGTGCTGCTGTATCTTGGAGAAGCATCAAGCAACCTCTCACAGTGGAATCTACAATGTTGGCAGAATTTTTAGCATGTTATGAGGCCACTGCACAGGCAATGTGGTTGAAGAATTTTATCACAAGTTTGAAAGTAGTGGACTCTATACATAAACCCTGACAGCTGTGGAATGATAATAGTGCAGCAATCTTGTTTGCAAAAGGAAACAAAAGAACAAAGGCTTCAAGGATTTTGGATGTTAAGTTTCTTACAGTTAAAGAAAAGATAAGAGATGGCTACACAACCTTGGATCATATCAGCACAAATGACATGGTTGCAGACCCTCTCACTAAAGGACTGCCAAAAGAAGCTTTTCATAGACATGTTCAGAATATGGGATTAATGGAAGATCGGAGTGGCTAGATCAGTGGGAGCATTTCAGTTTTGCTTTAAGATTGGTGGTTATGTTCTGTTTAATTAGTAAAATTTTCGATGGATGATCTGGAAGTTTGAGGATTTATAAAGAGTTGTTTTGTTTTATTCATTAAGTAGTCTGTTTGGTTATATTTCTTACTTGAATGTATATGTAAGGCAGCAATAGCTAGCAAATAAAGTAGCTGCTATAATACAATACATTCATGACATTTGTGCAGTTTTGCAATTAGACCTTAGTAGTCATTAAGAGGACAATGAATGAAGCATGACTTGTTTTGCACAGATAGTTAAGTCATGCAGATTTCTAGTTTCAATCTTGATCGAAGCCTTATGTGGTTTTGAAGGATTCTAGTTGTAATTATAGGAATCTTGAAATGATTTTGTTCAAGTAATTTCGATAGTTCACTGGTATTTTTCATAATTGACAGTGGCTTAGTAGGAATTGCTCTATCCTGTTTCACAAGGCCTTAAAGTGATTATATCATGGACTGTTGTGATTATTTGACCAAGTGGGAGACTGTAAGACATTGCATCGTCTTAATCCACTTTGAGATGGTCTTCTAATCACATGAGGTTTACAGCTTTGGTGTTAGTCAAGAAATAGGATTAGAGCAGATCTGCAGTTCTAGTTAAAGTGCAATACTAATTGGAAAACTAGAACCTTGAGAATTCCTAATCACATATGGATTGAAACACTTAATTCTAATGCAATCAGGAAAGGATCAGGTATTCTTCGATGGGCAAAATACCTGAACCAAATGCATATAAATAGCAGTCCCTTCCCTAGCAGTTAATCACTCACTCAAAAGCAATCTCACCCCATCTAGAGAAAAGAGATACAAGAACTGCATAGGTGAAGAAGGCTTCTATTCAATTCTAATCTATCATGTTAGACCAAGGTTAGTATTTAAGATTCAAAGACAAGAAGGAACTTACAGGCTGCTCACGCCTCAAGGTACGATTGGTGATCGCTAACATGCATAATGCTCATGAACTCACATATATATGAAAAAATGATGATTTAATCACTCATGGAGGCTAACAAGGATAGCCACATGAGTTTTCAATATGAACACCGAAAAAGTTCTTTACCAAAAAATATTCTCTCGTGCTTTTCTTTCAAAGTCGCAAAGAACAAAACGGCTAGAGTGCTTTCTTATTTTGCACACTCAAGACTAGGTGAAAGACAAAATGGCCTTAATCAAAAATGGGCTTTTGCACAAATAGTCTTTCTTTAAAACAAATAAAGTCACTTATTATGTATAAGTGAAATCATATATCAACCCTATATATATATAACAGCCACTTTCGATGAACTTCCAAATATGAATGCATGGATGCAAAACATACATTGGCATTGTTTCTGAGCCACAATGATCCAAGATAGCAGAAGGTCACTTAAAAACTATAGGTTACGCTCAAAGACCTACTCTCCGTTTTTGTAACAGGAAATTGTCAATATACAAAAATTGGTCCTAACAATCTCTCCCTAAACCAATTACAAGTGAATGAAAATAATTCCTAACAAAAACAAACCATGACCACTTGCAATAAAGAAGGTAACCTGAATTCTACACCACTAAACCAAAAATAACGAGTGAAAAGCATGTATGACTGAAAATACAATATGTAAGTAAAAATTAAAGCTAGAATGTTTACTCCCCCTTTTTGGGATAGGCAATGGCAAACTTCCCTTCAAAGCAACAGCTGCACCGCGAAAAAACAAAAACAAAAAACGAAAAACAAACTCCCCCTCAAATCAGTAGCCACGGTTCTTGAGGGGCAACCGCGTGCTAAGAGAAAAGACATCAAAGGTGAGATGCTAGTGAACTTGTTGGGGTAGGCCTGGTGTGGAAACATAGCGGAAGAATTTGAAAACTCCTTCAGCGTCTCCTTCGTGGTTGGTGGACCAGGTGCCAAGCGAGGAAGAGAAACCAAGCGGTGGGAACGGTGAATTGTCATTTATTTCACAAAGAAAAAAGAGAAATGTTAGAAAAGTAAATCAATTTGGAGAATACAAGTAAAGACTAAGAGCAACACAACAAGAGAGAAAATAAAGAGAGGAAAAAAAACGACAATGACTTAGTTTAACGCATAATTTTTTGTTGTTGGTAATTCTCTATTTAAAACAAAAACAAAAAACAAAATAAAATAAACGAAAAGAAGAAAAACAAATTAGTGCACTCCTAGAAAGAACAATGCATGCAAAAATTCCAGATTATGATTTCTCCCATGAATGTATGCAAAGACACAAGTAATTTAATGAACAAACAATTAGGCATAGAAGATGTGAATTTATCAAACCACTATCACAAACTGGATTTCTAAGCAAAGCATGTAAGGAGACATCAAGTCAAAATTGTAAAGCAACAATGAGTACCCACAACATAAAGTTTTTCAAATATCTCTGCATGTTATGTTAGACAATGATCGGTGCATAATTACATATCATTTTGTATCCTTTTAACTTATGATTTGGTTATGTTTTTGAGTTAAACTTGTGCTTTTAATAAGTTTTGTGTTTGTTTCAGTGTTATAAGCTTGAGACTCACTAATTGCATTTCGGAGACAAATTAACTCAAAACGGTGTCTGCAGATCAGTCAACTTCACGCATTGGACTGTACTTGCTCAAGAAGAACCAGATAATGAGCCATACATCATTAGAAAGATACGGAAGTCTAGTTTCTGTAGAATTTTACGGTTCATGATTCCGAGTCTTCTAGAGAAAGTTATACATGTTTTGGCAACTTAAGGTCAAATTCGGCAGCATCTGCGTTACTGGGCCAAAAATCACATTTGGAGGCCTTTCCGATTTTTCCTTGAGCTGGGCTTCATATGCTTGGAAAGATAAGACAAAGAGCTTCAAGATCCATATTTTTCCAGATTTTTCAGGATGGAGCCACAAGCCCAAAACGAGCCCACAAGCTGGCTGCAATGCATGACATATGCATGATGAAGTGTTGTTGATTGTGGGAAAGTTTGGTGAAGCATATTCAATACCTATTTTTGAGTGGAAATTTGCAGCAGCCAAATGAGCCAAAAGATGATGAAGTGGGAGTTGCAACACTAAGCCTAAAGACAAGAGGAATTGTTTTCAAATGTAATAGTGTGTTAGGTGAATTAAGTGTTGTAAGTTGGTGAAGTGAGTGTGGTAGGTAAACCTATTGTATAATTCAGATTTTCACTTCCCCTAGGCCTATAAATAGGGAAGTTCTCTAAGTTTGTAATCACACCCCAAGGGGGGGAGCTCTCAAACACTTCTCTAGAGCTCCCTTCCCTTCTCTCCCTCAAATTCTCTTAGTTTCCCTTTGTAGTTCTCAATTGTTGTAATAAGATCATTCTACTAAATTTTCTTTCTTCTAAATTCTCCAAACACTTCTTTATTCTCTTTCAAATTCTCTAAAGTCTCCATGTCTCAAATACTTCACAAACACCCTTTTCTCCCTTCCTTCATCAAATTCTCAATGTTCACAAACACTTCTCCAAGTTCTCAAACATTCTCTTCCAAAATCCTCAAGCTTCCCAAACACATTCTCTTCCAAAATCTCTCAAACACTTTCCCTTCTTCCTCAAATTCTCTCTTTAATGTTTTCTTAGTTGTAATTTATTTTTCTTGTAATGTACATTCTTTCTTCTTGTTTTGTTTCTTTTGTTTTCATTTTTGTTTTGTGTAGGAAAATTGAATTGGATCATTCAATCACCAATCCCTGTGGAATCGACCTCGCACTTACATATGCTATACTACCGAACGGCTCGTGCACTTGCGAGTATCACAAGTTGAGGATGCAGTTGAACCCATTTTAGTGCAGCTGAATCTACACAACAAGTTTTTGGCGCCGTTGCCGGGATCGGTAACATTGTTTGACTCTATTTGGTTTTCCTACTCTTTATTTATTTTTTGTTTTTTTGTATATAACTAGACAGTTTCATGTTTTAAAGTTAATGACGTTAATTGACAAGTTGTGTTTGTAGTCCAACGGACAAGGACAATTGCCTGACAAGCAAGAGAACTGGGTTTGAGTCCCAGCTTACACAACACAAAAAAAAAAAAAAAAATGTTCAAGTAGCATGTCGATTATTTCTTGTTTATGGTTTCATTCACTTGTTCTTAATTAAATATCTTGTTCAAGTTTACATAAACACCATATGACTCTTGGACTGATTAGTGAATGAATGGGTAGATATTGAAGACAAACACCATGTTTAAATTCTACTTGGTTCTTTATTGTTCTTCTTGTTCTTAATGGGTTTGGAATTTGTGTTTAGACTAAACACCATAGCTAAATGCTTTTTCTGAATACTTGATTAAAACCACACACCATATGGATAATCATATTTGAGAAAGAACGAACTTCATAAGCTAGTTTGATTTACTTTGTTGCTTGTTACTTTGAAACATGGAAGTGTTGATTTTTCCTTTTCATTTTTTAGTTTTTATTTATTTATTTCCTAATCCTTTTAATTCTGTTTCAAGTTTTTGTGTGTGCTTGTTCTAGCAATTTAAATAGCTCAATAAAAATGGAGAGAGATGGCAACCTCAATCATAAGAATGGGAAGTGTGGAGCAGTGGGAGAAGTCGCGACCTCCAATTGCATCACGCTCGACCTAATCGCTTCAAGGGGGAGCATTTCAATCCTTTCTCTTTACTTGTTATTATTTTAAATTTATGTTTCTTTTTTATAAAAAAAAAATTAAAAAAAAATTAAAAATTAAAAAAATTGAAAAAGATTTTTCATATGAGCTGACTTATGGTAACTCCAATAAGCACTTCCGTCAATACAGTGTCTAGGAGTTCTTTAGGCGACACCTTCGGTGTCTAAGAAGTTTGGGTTTTAAGAGGGACCATTGTGACCCCTCCAACCTTCCCGGATCCCCTGGCTGTATTTTCTGAGGCCCTTAACTGGTCATCCATGAGTTGCTTATATATTTGTGTGTTTTATAAATAATAAAAAATAAAAAAAATAAAAAATAAAAAATGAAATTTGAGTTTTTATTTTTCCTTGTAAATTGCAATTGGGAATTTCTTTGTTTTCTTTTTGTGTGGTCAGTTAGTTGTAAATAATAATAAATTAAAAAAAAATCAATTTGGAACGTCTTTGTTTTTATTTGTTTTTTTTTGTTGTTTTTTGTTTTTTGTTTTTTTGTTTTTTTGTTTTGTTAAGTTAGTTTATGTATTTATTTACGTGGTATGGTTAGTTAGTTTATTTCTAAGTGTTAAAAACACATTTTTATTTCACTGCAAACAAAAAAAACAAAAAAACAAAAAACCAAAAAAAAAACAAAAAAACATTCAAGTGAATTAAAAAAATAATATCATCATCATTTTCTTCTTCTTCTTCTTCATCTTCATCTTTATCTTCTTCATCTTCATCATCTTCATCATCATGGCATGCCTCTATTGTCTCTTACTTGCAGAATTTGCAGCAGCTCCACATGGTCCTCATTCTTTTTCTCCAAGTGCTTCCACGTCCTGATTGGCACAGGAGAGCCGCTTCTGGAGATCCGCCACCATAGCCTTCAAGGAAGTTACTTCCTCGCTCAACGCGGCACACTCCCGTGTTCTCGCCAACAATCGCATGCCTAAATTGGTAGCCGAGACCGCATGGAGCACCGTTAAATTGTGGGACTCCTCCACTGCAGCCTTGTTGGACCTCTGTGCCACATGCAGGTGATCTGCCGATGTGAGTTTACTGCCAATCATGCTGCCCAGGCAGCACTGCTCTCGTTCGGCACTGCCTCAGAAAAGTTCGGTATTACCTCAGCAAAGTTTGAGGTCGTACCGTGATGATATGTGGAGTTTGGGAAGACAGGGTTTGGACGAGCCCTTATCCTGGGCATTCGGTGGTGCAAGTGAGAGCTCAAGGTTGAGATCATCAAGGTGAGTGCATGATGATGCCATTTGTTTTGCTTCTGAATTTTTTGATGTTTTTATTTGAGTTTGCAGGAAGAAATGCTGGGTATCATCCGCTTGGAGAGGTGTGGTTTAAATAGGCATATGCTGATGAGAGAGAGCCAACACCATTTCGGATTTCCCGGGCATGTCTGGACCTAATCGCTTCAAGGGGGAGCACATTAACTTTCACTTTACTTTACTTTTTTTTTCCGTGTTTTCTGGTGTTTTATGTTTTTGCCCGTTACTTTCATTTTCTAGTGCTTTGTGTTTTTGCCTTTCCCTTTCGGCTATCACCTTTGTCTTATTTTAGTTAGGGAAATGTGTTTTCTTTCCGTTTGTCGTCTTTGGTTTATTTTAGTTGGGAAGTGTCTTTTCTTTTTCTTTTTCTTTTTCTTTCTGCAACCTTCCTCTTTTATTTCCGAAACAAAATAACGAAAATACAAAAACAACAACATAAAATAAAAAATGCAGTAGAAATCATTTCTTCATAGCACTAGGTGTCTCGACCATAGGAGCTTTGAGTTTGGCCCTCTGGCTATCCTCTTCCGGGGCTTCACGTACAGTCTCTTGGGGCTCACCACTTGAGCTCCCAAAGATCGCAATCTTGCTTGCGTTTACCCGGTCGGTCTAGGTCCTCCAGCTGCTTTCTCATGTCACGAGAATACAACTCTACCATCTTTGATAGACTTTTATTCTCGTCCCGCAATACTTCTAGCTGGTGTCGATTCACCTCCACTATCCTTGCCCTCTCCCTTTTCAAGCTTTTTATAGCACTCTGACACTCTTCAACCATACTTCGCTCCGCCGCTAACTGACCTTTCAGAATCTCTACCTCATGGGACTTCGCAGTAGGCGATGACCCAAACTTGCAACACATGCTGTACTCTCACGCTCAGTTCCAGGGCATCACTCGTGACCCGGTTGTCATCCCTTGTCCCGAACACACGTATATCTTTAGGAGTTACTAAATTTCTGTCAACTCCAATGGCAACATCGTTGTCCAGGAGTATTGAGTCATTGACAGTCACAGGCCCCCTTGCGGAGGCAAAGTAGGGTACCCACACTGGTGCCGCTGCTTGGCCCCATGTCTGAGTCGGTGGAGCTAGGTTGAGATCCAACGAAAATGGGTAGGAAGAGGCCATTTGATTTCTCACTTTTTTTTTTTTTTTCTTGCTTCTTTTCTCTTTTGTGTTTTTGAGTTTGTGTGTTTTCCCTTCTTTTTCCTTCTTATAGACATAGTCTTTGACAAACCCTAGCCATTGTAGCGTCCTGAGTATTTTCTGAATCTCCAGCATTCCTCGAGTCCCACCACCTTCTCTCTTTCCAACCACACCCAACTCATTTATCATGACGTGACCTTTCTGAACGGACGCGTTCGAGTAAAGTCATCACGACTTTGTATGGCCCCGTAATTTCCGCTTGTGAAATCTCCGCGCTTCTATCTTGTTGACGCGTGTCTCGCTCAGCCCTGCCTATGACTAACCAAGAGACAACATGAGGGACCACGTGCTCTCTTTTCTGAAATCCTGCCTTTGCGCTCCCAATTCACGTTTCATCTTAAAAATAAAAAATATATATATATTTCAACCAAAATAAAAAAATAAAAAAATAAAAAATAAAAACGTGTGGGCTTCGGATTTCCTTTTGGGTCGGTTTTTCACCTTCTTTGGGTTTCAAGGTGGGTTAATTTCATTGTGGGCTTTGGGCTTCAATTTTTTTTTTTTTTTTTTTTTTTGGGTTTCAGAATTGTGTAATTAGGGTTTACTGTTTAATTTTTTTTGTTTGTTTGTTTGTTTTTGTAATTTATTTTTGTAATAATTTTTTTTGTTTTTTTTTTGTTTTTTTTTTGTGATTTATATTTACTTTAGTACCTTTCATTTCTTGTTATGACATTGTTTGTGGCTAATTTTTAAACATTGAGGACAATGTTCATTTCTAAGTTTGGGGGTATTAGAGTTTAGCATGTAATTTTGGTTTTTCCTTAATTTAATTTTTTTTTATTTGCTTGTTTTTATTTTAATTTTATTTTTATTTTTGAGTCTTGCTTTTATTTTTATTTTTATTTTATTTTTGAGTCACTTTCCGAACACATATGATGAGATTGTGATAAATGTTTGCATGACTTAAATGAAAATTGGATTTCATTTTATTTTATTTTTAAAAAAAAATTATTTAAAAAAAGAGAGTAAAAATTTAAATTGAAAAAAATAAATAAATTTGGCATTGTTCTAGCATGATATGTTTGAAACCTTCTTTGCACTTGCCATTTGTTTCATAATTTTCCAATTAAAGGATTTGCATGATCTAAAGAATTGTATGAAGCATAAATTAGACTTATATAACCAACCATATAAAGTGAGCTTTTGAGCCTTGTACTTCAATTCATGAGTGTTATACACATACTCTTAATTTTTTGTCATCTAAGTTGTTGTTTGATCTCATTATTCATTGATTTGGTTGAACACTTAAAAGTCGTTCATTCTTATGCAATTTGATTTCATGACATTTAAGAAATGATATTAAGGCCCTCTTTGGATCGTTTGTGCCTTTCAAGCTAACCTTATGCATGCTTAAGCATGATTTTCCATTGTCAACCACTTTGAGCCTACATGTAAACCTTTTCTTTCATTTACCAATTATATATCCTCGCCTTAGCCTGAAAAACAAATATTTACCTTTCTAAGGAACTCATGAGCTTTAATTGAGATGTGTTTTTCATACTAGGTTTGGGAAGAGGTGTTACATTTCAAAAATATATATATTCACACAATTGGTGAAAGAAAAGAGAAAAGTTGTGATTAAGTGGTGGTTGATTGAAAATTCATTTTTGGGCCTTCAAAATAAATTAGTGGTTGTTCAGGAAAGGAGTATGAATCAATGTAAATGAAGGTATAAGGAGTTTTGATCATGTAAAAATAAATTCTCATTGTGATGATTCGAAGTCTTGTAAACAATTGTTTCATGCTCTTATATTTTGAGTTCCTTGGACTTTGTTTTATCCATACCCTTCATTTCTTACTCACCTTACACCCTTGGCCCCATTATAACCTATGTTAAAGACCTAAATTGATCTTAAATGTCAAGTGGTTGAATTGCATTCATTCTTCTACTTTTAAGTGTTTCACATCCTTCTTGAGATCATTTTAATGCAAGTTCTTCATCTTTCTATTTTCGAGTTAAGTCTTTATGGTTTAACTCTAATCTCATGTTTATAACTGAGTGTTGCATTATAACCCTCTTCCGAGTGATTCATTTGTGAGAGGACAACTTTGGTGAGATTTGAAGTTGAATTTGTGCTTTGTATGATTTTTGAAATTGTGTGAAAACTAAGATTGGGGAATTTGTTGCATTTGGTAATCACACTACTACACTTTGAGCATATTATGTTTTGAACTTTGCCACCTTGTGAATAATGTCTAAAATTGAGCTTTTGTTGTTAAAACTTTTGAGTCATGTGCATGAGTCATTTCTCTTCAGAAATGTTTGGGAAGATTGTTTTGAGTTTTATTTTTGTTTTGTTTTTATTTTTATTTTTGTTTTTGTTTTTGTTTTTGTTTTGTTTTGCTTAAGGACTAACAAATCTATTAAGTTTTCTAACATCTTTGTTTTGTAGAGTCAGTAAAACGTTTGTGGGTATCGAATCTGTTAAACCCTCAGGAGACACAACTCCTCCTACTAGGGATGCCTAGAGGTTTAAAGGCTTGTTGCATATGCTAAATGCAATCGAGTTACCTACGAAAGTGGTCTAGTTAACTTCTTATTTGTTTTTAACTTTGTTTTCCTTTTGTTTTGCTCGAGAACTAGCAAAATCTAGGTTTGGGGGTATTTGATCGGTGCATAATTACATATCATTTTGTATCCTTTTAACTTATGATTTGGTTATGTTTTTGAGTTAAACTTGTGCTTTTAATAAGTTTTGTGTTTGTTTCAGTGTTATAAGCTTGAGACTCACTAATTGCATTTCGGAGACAAATTAGCTCAAAACGGTGTCTGCAGATCAGTCAACTTCACGCATTGGACTGTACTTGCTCAAGAAGAACCAGATAATGAGCCATACATCATTAGAAAGATACGGAAGTCTAGTTTCTGTAGAATTTTACGGTTCATGATTCCGAGTCTTCTAGAGAAAGTTATACATGTTTTGGCAACTTAAGGTCAAATTCGGCAGCATCTGCGTTACTGGGCCAAAAATCACATTTGAAGGCCTTTCCGATTTTTCCTTGTGCTGGGCTTCATATGCTTGGAAAGATAAGACAAAGAGCTTCAAGATCCATATTTTTCCAGATTTTTCAGGATGGAGCCACAAGCCCAAAACGAGCCCACAAGCTGGCTGCAATGCATTGTCATGCATGACATATGCATGATGAAGTGTTGTTGATTGTGGGAAAGTTTGGTGAAGCATATTCAATACCTATTTTTGAGTGGAAATTTGCAGCAGCCAAATGAGCCAAAAGATGATGAAGTGGGAGTTGCAACACTAAGCCTAAAGACAAGAGGAATTGTTTTCAAATGTAATAGTGTGTTAGGTGAATTAAGTGTTGTAAGTTGGTGAAGTGAGTGTGGTAGGTAAACCTATTGTATAATTCAGATTTTCACTTCCCCTAGGCCTATAAATAGGGAAGTTCTCTAAGTTTGTAATCACACCCCAAGGGGGGGAGCTCTCAAACACTTCTCTAGAGCTCCCTTCCCTTCTCTCCCTCAAATTCTCTTAGTTTCCCTTTGTAGTTCTCAATTGTTGTAATAAGATCATTCTACTAAATTTTCTTTCTTCTAAATTCTCCAAACACTTCTTTATTCTCTTTCAAATTCTCTAAAGTCTCCATGTCTCAAATACTTCACAAACACCCTTTTCTCCCTTCCTTCATCAAATTCTCAATGTTCACAAACACTTCTCCAAGTTCTCAAACATTCTCTTCCAAAATCCTCAAGCTTCCCAAACACATTCTCTTCCAAAATCTCTCAAACACTTTCCCTTCTTCCTCAAATTCTCTCTTTAATGTTTTCTTAGTTGTAATTTATTTTTCTTGTAATGTACATTCTTTCTTCTTGTTTTGTTTCTTTTGTTTTCATTTTTGTTTTGTGTAGGAAAATTGAATTGGATCATTCAATCACCAATCCCTGTGGAATCGACCTCGCACTTACATATGCTATACTACCGAACGGCTCGTGCACTTGCGAGTATCACAAGTTGAGGATGCAGTTGAACCCATTTTAGTGCAGCTGAATCTACACAACACACAACACCATATAATCAAGTTTAGCAAAAAATCATACTGGATTTCTAAGCAAAGCATGTAAGGAGATATCAAGTCAAAACTGTAGAGCAACAGTGAGTACCCACAACATCAAGTTTTTCAAATATCTCTGCATGTTATGTTAGACAACACTGTATAATCAAGTTTAGCAAAAATTCATAGGTGTCCTCGTTGTGAAAGTTAACCAATAGAGATAGGAATGACATAGCAAAAAAATTTAAATCAACAGATTCACAACTGTGCTGTATTTTGTTCTTCTTAATGAAGCAATTTCCACAACTTTATTAAGCTTTCTAGTGACTTGTAAAAAGTCTTAGGTTAGATGCTCCCAAGCCAAAGGACTTTAGGGCACTAAGTATATCAAGGATACTCCATGGGCTTAGCAACTCAGGTCAAAAGGCTTCAAAGTTGTGACATTTTTATTTTTATTTTTATTTATGGACCAAGCCATCCCGTATTTGAAGCGACCCTCGACACTGGTTAGGTATGAGGTCCGGCTACTTTGGGATAACTTGAGTCAAGCTCCAAAGATATCTATCATTGTCGTTTAAATTAAAAGCTTGCAACAAGACATTCATATAGCTCATATTGATGTGCATGTGCAAAAACCAAGGAAAGCCTATGGGAGTTTAGGCTAAGCAAGGATTAATGCTAGAGACTAACATAGAAAAATATTCTATTAACTGAGAGCGTGCGTCTCACAATTAGTCCCTTACTCAAACTTGAAAATCCAATCTTAGTTCAAAGAAATACGAGCTGATGATAGTAGGATTGAAAATGCAGTGTAGTCCTATGCGAAAAAGCTGCATAAATAAACAGACAATTGCACCTACTCGACATGGGCATACAACGATGAAATTTGAATGCAAAAAGTTAGAGGGAGTTCATTCAATGGAACAAATACCAAGAGACTTCCTAAGTGTTTCAAAATGAACATTGTCTAATGGTCTTGTAAACAAATCAGCCAATTTTTTTTATGTGGAAACAAATTCAAGACTGACCACCTTTTCTTCAATCAATTCACGAATAAAATGATGCCTAATATCTATATGTTTTGTTCGTGAATGTTGAACTGGATTTTTGGAAATATTGATTGCATTCAGATTATCACAAAAAAGAGTTGAAGTACCTTGCTGAATACCATAATCACTCATCATTTGCTTCATCCATAGTAATTGCGTGCAACAACTTCCAGCAGCTATATATTCCACTTCGGCTATAGACAAGGAAACACAAGCTTGCTTTTTGCTATGCCAAGACACAAGATTATTACCTATATAAAAGCACCCTCTAGATGTGCTCTTGCTATCATCAATATTTCCAGCCCAATCTGCTTCGGTGTAACTTGCAATTTTAGAATTTGAGTCAAATGAATAATATACACCTGAATTTGGAGTAACACTTACATATATGATGATTCTCTTGACTGCATTCAAGTGCGACTCCTTTGGATTTGCTTGAAAACGAGCACACACATCAAATGAGATGTCGGGTCAACAAGTTGTTAAATATAAAAGTCTTCCAATCATGCTTCTGTAAAGTGTTTGTTCTACACATTTTCTAGATGAGTCAGCATCAATTTTGTTGTAGCCATGGGATTCCTTGTTGGTTTGGCAGAACTCATACCAAACTTCTTTACCAAGTCCTTTGCATACTTGGTTTGAGAAATTAAGATACCATGATCTTGTTGCTTGACTTGCAGGCCTAGGAAATAGCTCAGCTCCCCACACATACTCATCTCAAATTCATTGCTCATAACTTCAGTAAATTCTTTTACAAGTAATTCAAATGTAGACCCAAAAACAATGTCGTCTACATAAATCTATGCAACAATCAAGTCCTTTTTGGTCCTTTTGACAAATAGAGTTTTGTCAACAGCTCCTCTAAAATACCATTTATTCACACTACTACAAAAAACACTTTGCGCGACGAAATAAGTTTGTTGCGCAAACTACAATTTCGTCGCGCAGACTTTCCGCGACGAACTTTTGGTCGCGCAAGTGTTATACGTACAAAATAAACAAATTTAGAGCTACTCAATGATCCAACCGTCAAACTTCTTTATTTATACTTCGAGATCATTTACGCCAAAATTCAGAAAAAATAAACATTAAGAGATCAATTAATGGGACAAAACATTTCGACGGTTATAAAAGAAAAATCAAGATTTAACGGTTATTTCAACTCTGATTTTGATGATTTTTTACAGCTACACTCCTTGACCCTATATGAATACAATGACTGCATTCGATCGTCAATTTAAAATATTTACACTAGTAGATACCACAAAATCTTATGTTATATTTAATAAAGGTATAAATAAACTCTTAATTGTTAGTGAATATATTGTTTTGATGGGATATGTATTCTATGAAACTAGTTTCAACGATCTAACCGTCAAATTTATTTGTTTATACTTCGAGATCGTATACCCCAAAAATCAGAAAAAATAAACATTCAGAGATCACGTTATGGGACAAAACTTTTCGATGGTTATAAACAAAAATAAAGATTTAACGGTTATTTTAACTCCAATTTTGATGATTTTTTACAGCTACACTCCTTGACCCTATATGAATACAATGACTCAATTTGATCTTCAATTTAAAATATTTTCATTAGTGATACCACAAAATCTTATGTTGTATTTAATGAAAATATAAATAAACTCTTAATTGTTAGTGAATATATTGTTTTGATGGCATATGTATTCTATGAAACTAGTTTCAACGATCCAACCGTCAAATTTGTTTGTTTATACTTCAAGATCATATATCCCAAAAATCAGAAAAAAAATAAACATTCCGAGATCACGTAATGAGAAAAAACTTTTCGATGGTTATAAACACAAATCATGATTCAACGGTTATTTCAACTCCGATTTTAATGATTTTTTACAGCTACACTCCTTGACTCTATATGAATACAATGACTCAATTTGATCTTCAATTTAAAATATTTACACTAGTGGATACCACAAAATCTTATGTTGTATTTAGTGAAAGTATAAATAAACTCTTAATTGTTAGTGAATATATTGTTTTGATGGCATATGTATTCTATGAAACTAGTTTCAACGATCCAACCGTCAAATTTGTTTGTTTATACTTCGAGATCATATATCCCAAAAATCAGAAAAAAATAAACATTCCGAGATCACGTAATGAGAAAAAACTTTTCGATGGTTATAAACACAAATCATGATTTAACGGTTATTTCAACTCCGATTTTGAAGATTTTTTACAGCTACACTCCTTGACTCTATATGAATACAATGACTCAATTTGATCTTCAATTTAAAATATTTACACTAGTGGATACCACAAAATCTTATGTTGTATTTCGTGAAAGTATAAATAAACTCTTAATTGTTAGTGAATATATTGTTTTGATGGCATATGTATTCTATGAAACTAGTTTCAACGATCCAATCGTCAAATTTGTTTGTTTATACTTCGAGATCATATGCCCCAAAAATCAGAAAAAAATAAACATTCCGAGATCACGTAATGGGACAAAACTTTTCGATGGTTATAAACAAAAATCATGATTTAACGGTTATTTAAACTCCGATTTTGATGAATTTTTACAGCTACACTCCTTGACACTATATGAATACAATGACTCAATTTGATCTTTAATTTAAATATTTACACTAGTGGATACCACAAAAACCTAACAAAAACCGAAATCCGAACTACAATAATATATTTTTCTAACAAAATAATTTTTTTTTATTTAATTTTTGTAAAGAATTTGCGAGACGAAGATTATTATTTCGTCGCGCAAAGTCATCCAAAAAAATTTAAAAATAATTTTTTATTTTATTTATTTTTGTAAACACTTTGCGAGACAAACCACACTTCGTCGCGCAAGAATTTGTGCACCAAATGTAAGTGGTTCGTCGCGCAAAGTCATGCATAGATTTTTTAAAATAAATTTTTATTTAATTTATTTTTGTAAACACTTTGCTAGACGAACCACACTTCGTCGCGCAAAAATTTGTGCACCGAATTTAAGTGGTTCGTCACGCAAAGTCATGCATAGATTTTTAAAAATAAATTTTTATTTAATTTATTTTTGTAAACACTTTATGAGACGAACCACACTTTATTTTCGTCGCGCAAAGTGACTTTGTGCGACGATTTGTTTTCGTTGAGCAAAATATAGTCGCGTAAGACTTTGAGCGACGAAGTTTAATTTTCGTCGCGCAAAGTCACTTTGTGCGACGAATTGTGTTTCGTCGCGCAAGGGTTTTTTTTTACTAGTGTCAGCAAATGGGATGATAGTCGATCATACCAAGCCCTAGGGGCTTGCTTTTCAGCCCATAGAGAGCTTTTTTGAGATGAAATACATGATCAGGATTGTAAGGGTCTTTGAATCCTTCAGGTTGTTATACATATACTTCCTCCAGTAAAAACTCATTTAGGAACGCATTTTTCACATCCATCTGGTGTAGTTTGAACCTTAGATGACAAGCTACAGCTAAATGTAATCTAACTTATTCAAGCATTTCCATGGGTACATCCATCTGCAGCCAACCCTTTAACCTGGGTATATCCATCTGCAGCCAACCTTGCTTTGTTTCTTGTAATAACACCATTTTCATCAGTTTTGTTTCTGAAGACCCATTTAGTCCCTATCACATTCGAGTCCTCGGGACGTGGAACCAAGTACCACACATCATTTGTAGTGAATTGGTCTAACTCCTTTTGCATAGCCATGATCCAATCACTATTAAGAAGTGCTTCTTTTGAATTATTCGTCTCCAATTTGAAAACATAGCACAGATGAGTTACCTCTGCAACGACTTGGCTTCTTGTCCTTCTTTGATCATTTAAATCTCCAATAATATCATACGGTGTGTGGTATTTTTGGACTTGCCGAGCACCAGGTCTAGAAGAGGTGAAAATATATCTTCTTCTCATGCACTTCATCATTCAACCACCTTGTCCTTTGCTTCATGCCTAGGTGCTGCTGGAAAAATATCCTCATCATCATCTGCACAAGAAACAAACAACATATCAGTATCATTAACAACAACATTAATTGATTCCATTACTGTACATGCCCTCTTGTTAAACACCATGTAAGCCATGCTAGTGAGAGAATAATCCAAAAAGATGCCAGTATCACTTCTTGTATCAAACTTTTCTAGGTTTTCTCTATCTCTATAAATATAACTACAAGCGCCGCCAAAAACCCTCATGTGTGCTTTATGCTAGGTTTTCTCCCTTTCCAAATCTCATACGGAGTTGAAGTTGTGCCTAGTCTAAGATATACACGATTTGTTGTCTAACACGCTGTACTAATAGCTTCTACTAAAAAAAAATTCACTATCTTAGCACTTGTCAAGATCATATGTCCTATTTCAAGCAAGGTGCGATTCTTCCTCTCAACCAAGGACTAAAATATCGAGGATATTATCCTTTTTTAAGGACTACGATATTTTGGAACATATTCATACACATATCGTATAAATATCGATAATATGGAAAAATATCGACATTAATAATTTCTTTCACACTTCAGCAACATTTGGCCAGAATATCGCTATAATATCGATAATATCGAGATGATTAAGACAATTAAAAATTTGAAGAGTTATTTATAGTAACACCCCCTTATGTTTCTTGTGTTTTCATAAAAACCCCTCAGGTCTTAAAATTGCATGAACACCTTCTGAGGTTTTAGTTTGTTTTCACAAAATCCATTTTCGTTGATTGTTTGTCCAAAAATTGATGATTTCATTGAAAAAAAAATTATGCAAATGACAAAATTAACCTCAATGAAGTATATGCAATCAAATCTCAAATTAAAATTTTGTCATTTGAAGAATTTTGTTTTGTATAAAATCATCAATCTTTGGATGAAAAATCAATGAAAAGGATTTTTGTGAAAACAATTTAAAACCTGAGGGACGGTGTTATTGTAATTTCCAAAAATTCAAGGAGTTTTGTGAAAAATCTGAAATCCTCAGGTGGTGTTGGTGTAAATAATTCAAATTTGAACCTTATAGAAACTCTATGTGGTACTAAGTCAGTGATGTATCTTACCATACAATGTATAGTGTTAAATATTTTAGTAAATCATTATAAATAAATGATTATGGTGTGTTTAATCTTCTTTAAATAATTACTACATATTTTCTACACTCGCAGTTTTGTCAGCTCGCTATATAATAAACTTAAATCAATTAAACCCGTCATGCAATATTTTATAATAAAGTAATAGATAATTGACTAAATAAACATCCTCCAAAGTTTCAAGAAAAATTTCCAAGTTTTTCTTACAAGTCTCAACTCACTAACTCTCGCAAGGTAGACTTGCCTACTCGCCTTTGCTACTCAACCCAATCAGCAATCATGTCTTCCTTCTTCAACAAGAGATGGCACAACTCTGGTCTCGACTGCTCACACCTCAAGGCACGATTGTTGATCACCAACATGCATAATGCTCATGAACTCATAGATATATGAAAAGATGATGATTTAATCACTCATGGAGGCTAACAAGGAATAGCCACATGACTTTTCAATATGAACGCTCAAAATGTTCTCTACCAGAAAATATTATCCCGTGCTTTTCTTTTCAAAGTCACAGAGAACAAAATGGCTAGAGTGCTTTCTTATTTTTCATGCTGAAGACTAGGTCAAAGACAAAAAGGCCTTAAGAAAAAATGGGTTTTTGCACAAATAGTCTTTCTTTAAAACAAATAAAGCCACTTAAATAAATACATAGCTGAAAAGACAAAAGAACCATATTTTATCAACACAAAGCCACGCATAAATAAACACCAACTCTTTTAAAAACTCACTGATGTCTGGCACTGAATTATGTAGAAGTGAAACCATATATCAGCCCTATATATATAACATATACTTTTGATGAACTTCCAAATGTGCAAATATGAATGCATGGAAATACCTTGGCATTGTTTCTGAGCCACACTGATCCAAGATAGCAGAAGATCACTTTAAAACTATAAGTTACACTCTTACCTACTGTATGTTTTTGTAACAGGAAATTGCCAATATAAAAAAATTGATCCTAACAAAAAGCAAATAAGATGATCTAGCATCAAGGTTCTAAGACATTTTGACATTTATTTTTCCAGCTCATTTTATTAAGCTCTTCAATGAAGGAAAAAAAAAAGGGAAACAAGTGAAACAATAAATGGTCATGCTAAGGAGATGGTACACAAGTTGGTCTCTAAAGATGGTCTCCTTTGCATTTTCCATAAATCAAACATATGCGGGAGTGGCTCGCCTAGTTGTAAATTAATTAATAGCCAACTAATTTCCTATCAGGGGACAAATTTCTGCCACAACTCAGTTAGAGTTGTTAGCAATTAAGTGAGAAACAACTTTCCATTTTGAGTTTAAACTACCGTTTAAGCCAATTGATGTTTAAAATATTTCTCTGTGAAAAATTCAGGACGTTTTTATTTTAATTTTTTCTGCCCTAAAATGATGGAATGGAGAGAATAGATTCAACACAAAGAGTTGACTTCGAGCATTTCAAATTTTTTCAAAGCCTCCTGATTATCAGTTTGGATTTGATTGACCTCTTGGATGGAGATGATGATGATGATGATTAAATACCTTGTTTCAATTTAGGATTATCCCCTAATTTCAAATGTCATTTTAAATAAATTACCATACTGTTCATGGAAAAAAAAATTGAATGATTAAGGAATAACAACAAAGTGCTAGCTATGGACCAACTTATTCCATATGCAAGATGCAATCAGACACTCACAATCAAAAACATGTCAACCTTTTGATAAATAAATAAAAACATGTCAACCTTGCCTTCGTGCCCAAGTCCACACACGTGTTTGTTTCACGATCAGTTCAATTCTCTTAGAAGGTTAATTAACCTTATTTAGAAGGAAAAAAAATAAAAAATAAAAAATAAAGAGAGGAAGAAAGTCAATTAATTGGTCGAAGAAGCGAGGTCTCGCAAATCCACTATTTCATTTTTCCTTAATATCTTACCGCCATGAAATGAAGCATAACGAAGGAAAAAAGAGGAAGTTCAATCACCTCAAAACTCAGACCAAAAAAAAATATCACCTCAAAACTTGGCTAAAACTTTTTTTTTTTTTTTGGTCGAAACTTGGCTAAAACTTATTGCAACATAATATACAGTTTTGTGTCTATCTCTCTCCTCACATGATGAGCCACGTGCTAAAAGGTTAACCCCCCACATCCACATAGTCAGTACACTAGTACTATAATTATAATTAAGATTTTTATCATAAATGGTCCATGAGGTTTGCGAAATTATCACATTTCGTCCCTAACGTTTTATTGTGACACTAATGGTCCTTAAGGTTATCCTCCACACATCAAAATGGTCCCTGCCATTAGCTTTCTTCAAATTTTCTGTTAAATTGATGACGTGGCACATGTATGGCGCCCACACATCCAATGATATATTGCCACGTGGCTTTAAATATAATATAATATATTTTAAATATTTTTAAAACTTAAAATCCATAAAATAAAAAAAATTAAAAACAACTTAAATCTTTTTAATATAATTTTAAGTATCTTTCTCTCTCTCTCCCTCTCCGTGTGTTCTCTTTCCCTTTCCCCCTCGCAAACCCACTCCTCTCTCCCTCCTCTTCCTCCCTTCTCTTTCCCTCCCTCCTTCTCCTTGTGTTATCTTCCCCCTCTCTCTCTCTCTCTCTCTCTCTCTCCCTCTCTCTCTCTGAACAGAGCATGAAATATATTTAAAAAAATATAAAAAGATTTAAGTTGCTTTTAATTTTTTTTTATGAATTTTAAGTTTTAGAAAATATTTAAAATATATTATATTATATTTAAAACCACGTGGCTGCAAATAACTCACTAGTGTAGTGGTTTGGAGTATTTACTTCCTCATGCAAGGTCCTAGGTTCAAGCCCTAGCATCCGTATAGTGTGGTGAGTTATGTTATCGCCCCTCTCAATAGGAAAGGTCCTCAAAAAAAAAAAAAACATGTGGCTCTATACCATTGGATGTGTGGGCTCCACACATGTGCCACATGTACCATTTTGATGTGTGGAGAGTAACCTTAAGGACCATTAGTGTCACAAAAAACATTATGGACAAAATGTGATAATTTCGTAAACCTCATGAACTATTTATGATAAAAAGCCTTATAATTATTCACTTGTGTAATTCTTTTTTCTTTTATGTATACTGTGTTGCCATGTCATGCTCCGTTAATTAAAAAAATGGTTCGTGAAGTTGACCATTTTAAGGAAAAATGGTCAGAGATACTCTTTTGGGTGGTCATTACGGAGTCCCAAATATATAACCATAACGTACGGAATATATTTCTTGGAATAATGCCAAACCAACTTATCTGAGGCTGCAGATGTCGGTAGTAGAGGAATGAGATGACAGAATATATTCAACCTCATTTCATGTTCCAGAAAATGAGCCTTCTCTTAATGGGAGAAATGTTCCCATAATCTCTTTCTCATAAATCTTGAATAAGTTTGTATATTTTTTTGCTCAAACTAATACGTTATTGATTGAAAAGGAAAATGTCTACAATGCCCCGTTGATGTTTTGATGTTTTCAAAATTGATTGCCGATTTTTTTTTTCTAACGAGAGGTATTAAGGCATAGGAAGGAGCATCGGTCCACCATGAGGCATTGGGTCTTTTGTCTACAGAATAAAAGCCCCGATAACAAATGGGCATAGTTGACGAGTCCATCATCACATGTTTTGGCTCCTCAGATACGCCTGGTTAAATTTTCATTCCCAAAGTTGTTTATTAAATAAAGAAACTCACTCCAAATAAATTTCTAATTTCAACTTATCGAATTACATCCGGTTTGATCCCACTGAGGCTATGTAGAAAAAACAAGAAGAAAAGGAAACAAGTGAAACAATAAATTAAACATACGCGGGAGAAGCTCGGTTAGTTGTAAATTAATTAAGAGCCAAAGGATTTCCAATTAAGGGACAGATTTCTGGCCACATCTCAGTTACAGTTGTTAGCAATTAAGTGAGAAACAACTTTCCATTTTGAATTTAAACTACCATTTACGCCAATTGATGTTTAAATTTCTTTGTGAATCTACTATTCAGGACGTTTTTATTTTTATTTTATTTTCTGCTCTAAAATCAGGGAATGGCGAATAGATTCAACACAGAGAGTTGACTTCGAGCATTTCAAAGAGTTTGGATCTGATTGACCTCTTGGATGGAGACGACGATGATTAAATACCATGTTTGCTGTGATTTAGGATTATCCCCTAATTTCAAATGTCATTTTAAATAAGTTACCATATTGTTCATGAAAAAAAAAATGATTAAGGAATAACAACAAAGTGCTAGCCATGGACCAACTTATTCCATATGCAAGATGTCAACCTTGCCTTCGTACCAAAGTCCACGTGTTCGTTTCACGGTCAGTTCAATTCTCTTAGAAGGTTAATTAACCTTATTTAAAGAAAAAGAAAGAAAGTTAATTAATTGGTCAAAGAAGAGAGGTCTCGCAAATCCACTGGTTCATATTTCATTAATACCTTACCCCGATAAAACGAAGCATAACAAAGGAAAAAAGAGGAAGTTCAATCCCCTCAAAATTTGGCTAAAACTTATCGCAACATAATATACTGCTTTGTGTCTATCTCTCTCCCCACATGATGAGTCACGTGTGGAGAGAGTTATACACGAAAGAATATACAACCGACTACGTGTCACTCTCTTTGAAACCCAAACTAACCATGCATGCCTAAAATGATCTTTTGTAATTAAAATTTTGATGAAGGAATGATCAGCTTTAATCATCAAGATCTAAAGTTTTGAAAGCCATAAATTTGTCCATGGTCAAATGAATCCACGCCATTAGTTTGAATTTTGAAATATTGAGTTTATGAGAGGTTTATACTAACATAATAATTTTGCAATAAAGATGATTTGAATGCAATCAAAACTGACACACACACTCATGCTCTATTCAAATCTTAGTTTACCATGCCTGCATCTTCCTAAATAGCACACACATCAAACACCAAAGGAAGGGTTATAAGCCAGATGCTGAATTAATTTGGAAAAAAAAAAAATTTAAAACCCAATCAAATACATGTACAAACACATCGACTATTTTTATTCAACATTTTCATAACAATACAAAAGATCTGTGGATGGAAATACACCCAAAAAAAAAAAACCTAGAATCTAATCAAACTCAAATCACGCACTGTGTACTACATGAATTAAAATAAAAAACAACAACAGCAAACAACGACAAATCTAAAGCTTAAGAGACAGATCTAGGCCAGCAGCATCGGTATCGGATGTTGGAGGCTCGCGGTGGATAAGATCACTAAAGATTGGCCTGTTTATTCCAAAATTTGAACTCGAACCACCAAAGTTGCGAACAGCACCGATTTCCTGATCAAACCTTGGAGCGCTACTAGTTCCTGGAATCCCTAATATTCCACTGGGAGCATTAGCATGAAGGCTCTCCAGGTTGAGCCTATCAATAGTGGATTGGAAGTTCAAGAGGCCTCCAGCCCTAGATGACCATGCCCCAGAGCCGTGGCCAAACCGCCCGAAGTTGGGGTTTGAGGACCATGGATAAGAGGGCTTGTGAATCATGGAATCCATCCTAACCCCAAGAGATCTATTGAATGATCCATAGAGAGAGGGTGATGACAGACTTGAATATGGGTTGTAATAAGAGAAAGGGTGAATGTCCCAAGACACCTCCCATATTTTCAAGTCCTCCTTGCCGCCTTTTGGCCAAGGCACGCTCTTGTTTGTGAGCGTTTTGATGCCCTCCCAATGCTTGGGAAGTAGAGAACTCCCTCTTGCAAAAGTTGCATGTGAAAACCCTAGGTTGAGATCTTTTGTCATCACCGCCACGTGGGTTTTCGTCTGTGGTTTCGTTGGGTTGAGAGTACCTTGAGACATGGTTTGATGAGCCTGGGTTGGAAGAACCTGTGTTGGAAGGGTTGAATAAGCTGAGCTCAAGCCTCGATGACGATGACCTTGACCCACGAGCAGAGTCGTCGTTGCAAAGCTTCAGATCAAGCCGGAGCCGAGAACTTGGTGATGGCGATGACGATGATCTGATGGATGGTGGTGGCGGTGGTTGTTGTGGGGGTTGTTGAGTACCATCGTCATCAGAATCATCGATGACAATTTTCTCTTTTAATTTCATCGTCATTTTCTGATCAAGATTTTCAGGGCCATCTTTTTGTGTTGGTGGTGGGCCATCAGAGGCGGCTGAGATGTTAGAAGCCTCAGAAGTAGGGCTTAGACGTTCTACTCTGGGTTCTTCTGCCATCCCAAGCATAGAAATTTTGGGTTTGATGAAAAAATTTGGGGACATCAACTCCTTTTTATTAAGAGTTTGAATTAATGCCTTATCGTTCATGTTTGGAAAGAAATCTCATTTTGTTAGTGTAATATGCACTATAATAGCAAAGGATTAAAGCGATAAGTAGGCTTTTCCTGAGATTTGGTTTCATAGCCAAGCTTGCCCTCATAATAATTATATCATTCACTCCATAATTTGCAAGTACCATGTAATTCCGGCTAATTTATTCCAATATACTTGTCAACCTTCTATACTGAGTTTTCATATAGGTGGCAATCAGTGCATCGACTTTTTAAGTAGCTTTATACTGGATTTGAACAGGGACACTATACTTGGTAATAAGTTACACCATGCATGGATACCAAGAATATTACATAGAAAGTCCACGAATGTTGTTATAGAAAATCAGTGCACTTTCCTTCTGAAGTCAATTTCACATACATCCATCTAGTTAGGTGTGAAATTAAGTGGGCAAATGTTAGCGACGGTCATCCATGCATACCACATCGATCAATAGACGCATAGAGTTTTAAAGTAACTCACGTGGCACATGACTATTGATGCAATAGAGAAAATAACTTCTTTTTAAACCTATAATATGTGTGGACCAACTAGCACTTAGTACAGGGATACTTCTCATCCCCGTATTGGAAGAGATCTTAATTTCTATTCCTCTCTTTTCTATTAATAAAAAAAATAAAAATAAAAAACCTAATATGTATGATTAAGCCCTAACCAAAAAAAAATTAAACAAAAAAATTAGTTGTTCATAAACTATACCGAACTGTCACAACCTAATATCTTTTCCTCTACTTTTGGTATAACATATATGTATAAATTTAAAATTCATTAAAATATCCTTTAGTTTTTTTTTAATTCTGAGAAAAGGCGATAGTATTTATTGAATACAAAAAGTAACAAATACAAAAATTAGGCTATGTCGTCAAGAATTAATTAGGCGAATGTCTCTACTCCAATGGGTTTGGATGTTGAGCAAACAAAGTAGCCGTACCGGCTCAACCGCAAGCGGGAGCAGGAGCCTTACTTTCGGTAGAGTGCCCCCCATTAGCGATTAAAATATCATTTAGTTAACAAAATTGTTAAAAGACATAATTTTTGAAAAGGAATTTAGTTGACAATATGATTTTCCATTAGTATAATTAACACATAGAATTTGAATTAAACTATTAATTTATCCTTTTCATTAAAATTAACATGTTGAAGAGTTTTGAAGTCCACTCTTTTTCCCTTCTTCCTAGTTTGGCTTAGCCCCATATGTGGAAAGCACAAATCCTGCGACTTATTACAAGGAATATTACATTAGATATTACAAGGACTTTGAATTGGTTGTGAGTTGTATGCAGATAATATCAACCAAAAATCAAACACTTGCATATATGATTTTTACAGCCCATAGATTAATGCATACACAATGAAGAACTAGTTGTTACTTGAGTAACTTAGTATCAAAAACAGATATTATTTCCTAAATTAAATTAAAATATTCATTATTGTAAACCTGTAATTAATATGTATGTACATCAACTTAATTTTGTCTTCCAACTCTGAAGTACAAGTGTATGATGGAGCATTCTTTGAGGATCAACTTTCTTATTTAGTGTTTGAATTTTTAAAATTTACTCTATTAAATGCTGATTTTTTTAAAATTTGAAAAAATCCACATGTAATATATATATATATTTTTAGAATAAGAGATGGTTTTTATTGAAAATCCATGTTTTCTTTAAGAAAGTAATTGATTATAAGATATTCAGTTGTTAGAAAATGGAAGAATATGCTACAGAATTAATCCAAGTTTTTTTCTTCTAAACTCTAACATGGAATGTAAACCGTACTACCATAGTACTATGGGTGTAAAAAGAGTTTAGTTTTTATATGGGTGTGAATCAATGCATCGACTTTTAAAGTAGCTTATACTGGATTTTTAACATGGAAACCAAACTTGGTAATAAGTTGGAGCATGAATGGAAGCCAAGAATATTATATAGAAATTAGTATACATTCCTTTTAAGTTAACTGTCTAGATATTGATCTAGGGCAAATGCTAGCATCGGTCATTCACGTGCCACATCAATTAATAAACATGTACTTATAGTTGAACATTCATCTAGAGCAAATGCCTAACATCGGTTATCCACGTGTGCTACATCAATCAATTCAATATACAAAACTTGTAGTTATTGAAAGATAAAGTGTTGTTTTCCCTCTCAACTATATACAGAGCTAATCTGACAGAGGCACATAACTATTGATGTTGAACAAAACACCTTTTTTAAAACCTATGTATGATTGTGAACAATGATAACAAATCTTAGTCCTTTATGAAATTTGTGTATATCCATTTCTATTAAAAAAGAACTACTGTTTTTTAATGTTAAACTCAACTGCAAAAACTACGCAATAAAACAGCCTATTAGCATTTTTCAAATATAATAACTAAAAACTTAATTGAGCACTGAAGCCTCCCTTCTCTCTCAACCTTCTTTTTGCTCGGTGTGTTCCAAGGGGAGGGAAGAGTTGGCAACACCTCCTCCTCCTCCTCCTCCTCCTCCTCTCTCCCCCTCTCTCTTCTTACTTCCCAACTTATTTCTCCCCTTCCTCATCTATTGCGTTTGGGGTTTAATTGTGGGGAGGTTATTTGTGCCTATATCTATTTTGATTTTTTTTTTTTTAACACCAAGATTTGCTTGGATATGTGATTTTTTGGTTGGTTTTTGTTGTAAGGTGAGTGTTCGGTTCACAATTGTATATCATTTTGTACCCTTATTGCTTATGATTTAGTTATGTTTTTGAGTTAACCTTGTGCTTTTAACCTCTTTTGTGTTTGTTATTCAGTTTATTGAGCTCTAGGTATCACTTGAGGCATTTGAAGTAAAATGGTGAAAATAATGTGTAAAAGCTGGAAAGACTGAGTTACAAGTTAATTTTGGACTTATCTTCTTCATCCGAACTTGGATTGGGCCAATACTTGTGTGGTTGGATCGATGACATTCTGAACTTGAAGATTGACAGCTCAAAGTCGACATTTGATTGATCCAAGCCCAATCCGTGAGCCCATCAAATTACACATCATGCTGACAGGAAGATGAGCTCATTGCATGCTTAGTCATGGTGAGCTAGGCATGAGCTATTGGTTTCTGAATGGAAGCTTGGTCATGCTGACATGAGGATGAGCTATTGGTTTCTGAATGGAAGCTTGGTCATGCTGACATGAGGATGAGCTAGGGCTGCTAGTGGGATTTAGTGGAGTAACCATTTCTGATTATCTAATGCAAGTGTTGAGTCCATTAGCCCATTTCTGATTATCTAATGCAAGTGTTGAGTCCATTAGCCATATTCAATTCTGATTTCTCACCTCCCTTCCCCTATAAATACCAATTCATTTCCAGATTCAAGGTGTGCAAGCCTGGGATTCACAACCCCACAAAACCCTCTCCATCCATCCTTAAACACTCCCATACACTCTAGGTGCAAGCCTGGGATTCACAACCCCACAATTCAGCCATCCTTCACTCCATCCTTCACTCCATCCTCCCTCAAACACTTCCATCATTTTCCCAAACACATTCAGAAACTATCCTCAAACACTCTCACAATCCCAAACACTCCAGCAATCAACCAAAAGCTCTAAACAGCCCCAAATCACCAAAACAGCTCCAGCAAACCTCTCTTCCATTTCCCTACGAATTTCATCTTTCTTAGTCATCACCACTCACTCAAACTCATCCCAAATCACCTCCATATCCTTCATACATCCTTCTAGAAGTGAGGAAGCTCTTGGAGAAGCATTAGACGTGGAGAAGCACTTGGAGAAGCCTTGGACACCACAAGAACTTCAGAAAAAGGGGTTTTTCTACTCTTATTGCATTCATTATGTTTTCTCATTTCTGTCTTAATTTCTTTCTCATTATGAGCAGCTAAATCCATAGCTAGGGTTTCAATGTAACCTGACAAGACAATTTCATGTTTTCAAGTAATGTTACTCTTGTTGATTACTTCTAATTTTCTGGTCTCATTCACTTGTTCTTAGTTGAATCTTTATGCATGTTTAAATAACTGGCCACTATGAACACATGCATGTTGGTTATCTAGTTCAAGTTTACATAAACACCATATGACTCTTGAACCGATTAGTGAATGAGTGGGTAATGCATTTAGGACAAACACCATGTTTAAATGTTTACTTGGTTCTTTTGTGTTCTTCTTAAGCTTAATGGATTCAAATTCATAGCCTAGACTAAACACCATAGCTAAGTTGTGTTTCTGAGTACTTGATTAAAACCAAACACCATATGGATAATCATACATAAGAAAGAACGAACTCCAGAAATTGTAATCAACTTAGGTGATTGTTAACTTGTTGCTTGAAATTGGATTGTCATGGTGAAGTTGAAACCCTAGTGCTTGTCTCCTTTGTCTCTACATTTTCTAAACATCTACTTGCTGGTTACTTGCTATTTTGCATTCCCTTTAGAACTTTTCAATCACTTGCTATATGCTTTTCCTTTTTGTAGTTGTTACTCAAAACAAACTCAACACAACCTCATTTAAATTCGGTTTAGTCTTAGGATTACTTGTGAGTCTAAGTAGTAGTAATAAGTGTCTTTCATCCAAGTCTCAGTGGAACGACCTCGTGCTTGCATTCCTATACTATAATTGGTTCGTGCACTTGCGAGAAATAGATAGAGTAAAATCTGTCCAACAAGAAAATGGCGCCGCTGCCGGGGACTTGATTAAAAGTCTTATTTCTATTGCTTACTTTCTTTAGTTTTTCTTTGTTTTCAGGTATTTGCATGTCGAGCAAACCGTTGCTTGAACAAGTTGTATCAGCGGTCAAGAAACACTCTCAATCCGGAACCATTAGGATCCAACCAATCCGTGGTACACAACAACCATCACTGGCTGAATTTGAACGAAGGCTTGATCAAGCAAGGGAGGCAGCCATTGAATCTATCCTCAATCCCTTAGAAGCCGAAACCTCCAATTCAACAAGCTCTGAAGAGTACTCTCTGTTCAACATCTTTAACTCAGATCAAGAAGAAGAAGAAGAAGAAAAGATGGCAGCCCATGACCAACTTGCTTTGGAGGATCTTGCTCAACCAATCATACCAAATTCACCTTCATGCATCTTGCTGTCCAGAGAAGCTAGAAACTATGAGCTTAAATCTTCTCACTTTCAAATGCTTCCTTCTTTTTATGGTTTACCTAATGAAGATCCTTTGGCTCACATTAAAGAATTTTATACTGTTGTTTGTACTTTGCCTTTGAAGGATGTGTCTGAAGCAAATCTGAGGATGAGGGTTTTCCCTTACACTTTGAAAGATAGAGCAAAGACTTGGTTTATGTCGTTAACCCCTGGATCACTAACCACTTGGGATGCTGTTGCTAAGAAGTTCTTGGAGAAGTTTTTCTCTGCCCAAAAGACAGCCACCTTGAGGTCCAAGATTTTCAACTTCTCACAACATGATGGCGAACCATTCAACGAATGCTGGGAGCGTTTCAAAGGAACTCTAATGCAATGTCCACATCACGGGTTACCTCTATACTTACAGATGCAAATTTTTTATGATGGACTAACCGAAACTTGTCAATCTACTGTCAATAATGCTGCAGGTGGAGCTTTAAAGAAAAAGAATGCTCAAGAGTCATATGACATATTTGAGATGTTGGGATCCAATGCTCAACACAAAGATACAAGAGGTAAGGCTGGTATCTATGAGATTAGTCCTAACAATGAGCTTGCTTCGCAGGTGGCTAGTTTACAAAGGAAGCTTGATGCTGTGCTCAATATGGGACCTAAAGCTCCTCAAGTTGAAGTTTGTGCTATTTGCAATTCTCAAGGACACTCAACTCACATGTGTTCAGCTAGTAATACTTATCCTGAGTTTGTCCAAGAACAAGCCCACATGATGAATTCTTACAACCAAAGGCCAAGAAATGATCCCCTCTCGAACACTTATAATCCGGGTTGGAGGAATCACCCAAATTTCTCTTGGAGCGACAATCAAAATCAAAATCAAGCAAGTTCATCATTCCAGCCTAAACCAAGTTCATTGGAGGACACAGTCAAGCTGTTGGCCCAAAATACTTTGCAATTCCAGCAAACTACTAATGGTGCTCTTCAACAACATTCTGCTGCCCTTACTAAGATAGAGATTCAATTGGGACAAATTGCAGATACTTTGAACCAAAGAGAACCTGGAAAATTCCCTAGCCAACCAAATGTGAATCCCAAGCATCATGAGCAAGCCAATGCAATCTCAGTTCTCAGAAGTGGTAAGGTTATTGATAATAAAGTTGGCAAAGAAGTTACTAATCATGATGTTGTGAATGCAGGTGATGAACACAAGGAAGAGATGACACCAAAAGAAGCAATTCCCATTGGCAAGTCAATAATTTCACCTATATTGCACAAGGCCGAGAACCCTTATGTGCCACCAATTCCTTTCCCTGGGCGTCTTGCTAAAAGCAAACAGGATAAGTCTTTTCCTGAAATATATGATATACTTAGTAAAGTCAATGTTAACTTGCCTTTGCTTGATGTGATCAGGAACATGCCAACTTATGCTAAATTTTTTAAGGAGTTGAACTCACACAAGAGAAGGTATAGTCCTCATGAGAAGGTGTTGGTGTCTGAAAATGTGAGTGCTGTCCTTCAAAGAAAACTTCCTCCTAAACTCAAGGATCCAGGTAGTTTTACCATCGGCATAACCATTGGAGATAAACGAGCTGAGAAAGCCATGTTGGATTTAGGTGCAAGTATCAATCTAATGCCTTATTCAGTGTACTTGCAACTTGGTTTGGGAAAATTAAAATCCACCACACTCAGCTTACAACTTGCTAATGGTTCAGATGAAATATCCTAGAGGTATTGTTGAAGATATTTTGGTTCAAGTTGATAAGCTAATATTGCCTGCTGATTTTGTAGTGATAGACATGGAAGATGCACCCATTCATGATCGTGAGCTGCCTATCTTGCTTGGAAGACCATTCATGGCCACAGCAAACACTCTTATTGATGTGAAAAATGGCATACTGAAAATGACAGTCCTTGGCCAAACCATAGAATTCAAAGTGTTTGAATCCTTAACTCATCCTTCTAATTCACTTGATTGTTTTTCAATTGATTGTTTGGATTCCCTGGTTTTGTCTAAGTTTGTGCAGGCACAATCTGATGATGCTTTAGAAATTGTTTTGACACAACCTTTAGGTGACCTTGATGATGAATCTGAGTTCCAAGAAGTGGTAGCTGCCCTAGAAGAGTTCCAGCCATTTCCACCAATTTCTGGGTTACCACTTGAGCCCCTTGATCCATGCTCTACGAAGTTGGAACCATCCAATGGCATGTTCAAAGTTACACCCCTTGCACACTTGAAGAAAAAGAAAAGGAAAAGGAAGAGGAGAAGAAGTTGGGTGAACTATCTTGAGACGATTGATCCGAAACCCCCCAACTCATCATAAGCTGTTTGCATAATGTCTTGCCAAGACATTAACTAAGGCGCTTCTTGGGAGGCAACCCATGTGTTCAAGAAGAAGGTGTTTGTTAGCGGTCAACCTAATCGCATCAAGGGGGAGTTTCTCTATACCTTCTTCTTAACATTTCCCTTTATCATTTGCACGTTCTCAATCATCTTTTCTATGCTTTAACATTGAGGACAATGTTCAATTCAGGTCTGGGGGGAAGGTTTTCAATTTTCGTTCATGTTTTCACTTTTCTTTCATTGTGTTTTTCAGTTTTTGTTCATTTTTTTTAGAAGGTCATGCAATCAATATTATGGAGCTGCCATTGAGGTTTTCATATTAGAATTTTTGCACTTCACAAAGCTTTTGCTCTTAGAATTCTGGTGGCTAAAGTACCATGCTCAAATTCTTGAAGGAGAATAGTGGAGACTACCCTAGTGAGCCATATTGAGCCTAATTGCTTTCTTGAGAGGGTTTAAAGTGTTCTATTTCTCATCCATACTTATTTTCTTCAATTCACTCTAATTGATCTCATTGTTCCATTTTGATTGAATACTAAGGATGATTCTCTTTTGCAGATATCATATGCTTGCTCTCATGAATGAATGAACTCATTGAAGTGATGCTAGGCTATGTGTGTATAACCATTCTATGTGCTTTCTTTTCACCCTACCCACATGTGTGTTCCATCAGCCCTCTTGAAGCCAAACACTTCAAGCCTTTTTCTTTTATCACCCTCATCATTTTCCCTACCTTTGTATCTCAATCTGAGATACTTAACCTATTGTAGCCATACCCTATAACTTAGAAATATACCAAGGTGTGCCAAGACAAAGTTTGAAGCAAGGAAGTTGCTGCCATGTACCTAAATGAAAATTGGTGTCAATCTGTGCAATAAAGTTAAAGAAAGATGCAGATCAAATCAGCAAAGATGAATGTGTTTCGATTTGATCTAAGTGTGAAAAATAAAGTCCATGCCAGGTGATACCATGAAGTTTGCAGCCATGCCATTCTAAAGCAATGATACCTTGCAGATTAATGAAGCATGCAACCTTGGTATGTTCTTAAGTTACTTGTTTTTCCTTCCAATTCTTCCATTTCCCCTAAACTTAGCCTTTCATTACAACCTTGTGAAAGACCTAGCTGATCTTTGAGGATGTATTCATGTGTGATGGTAAGTATGTGTATCTCTATTCTTAGTATTTGATTCCTTTCATGAGATCTAACCAAATTTGTGCTTCTACTTCATACACTCATTTATGCTTTCTTGAGAGAATTAAACCATAGGTTCTGAGTGATTGAGTGTTATCTGTGAGAATTAGAGTTGAAGCATGTTCTCTATTCAAGGTTTGAGTGTGCTTGCTTTGAAGCCGTGTGCCTTTGAGCTATAGCTTCCACTTTACACACTGATTGATCACCTATCTTGGCAACTCTATGGTGTTGGAGGTATGACTAAAAGTTTTCTTTCATTTTCATTAGTTGATTTCAAAGTTTGTTTTTCTAACCACTTTGTTTTGTAGAGTCAGGTAAAGCGTTTATGGGTATCGTTTCTGTTAAACCCTTAGGAGACACAACTCCTCCTACTAGGGATGCCTAGAGGTTCAAAGGCTTGTTGCATATGCTCAATGCAATCGAGTTACCTGCGGAAGTGGTTTACTTAACTTCTTGTTTTTGTTTTGTTTTGTTTTGCTCGAGGACTAGCAAAATCTAGGTCTGGGGGTATTTGTTCGGTTCACAATTGTATATCATTTTGTACCCTTATTGCTTATGATTTAGTTATGTTTTTGAGTTAACCTTGTGCTTTTAACCTCTTTTGTGTTTGTTATTCAGTTTATTGAGCTCTAGGTATCACTTGAGGCATTTGAAGTAAAATGGTGAAAATAATGTGTAAAAGCTGGAGAACTGAGTTACAAGTTAATTTTGGACTTATCTTCTTCATCCGAACTTGGATTGGGCCAATACTTGTGTGGTTGGATCGATGACATTCTGAACTTGAAGATTGACAGCTCAAAGTCGACATTTGATTGATCCAAGCCCAATCCGTGAGCCCATCAAATTACACATCATGCTGACAGGAAGATGAGCTCATTGCATGCTTAGTCATGGTGAGCTAGGCATGAGCTATTGGTTTCTGAATGGAAGCTTGGTCATGCTGACATGAGGATGAGCTATTGGTTTCTGAATGGAAGCTTGGTCATGCTGACATGAGGATGAGCTAGGGCTGCTAGTGGGATTTAGTGGAGTAACCATTTCTGATTATCTAATGCAAGTGTTGAGTCCATTAGCCCATTTCTGATTATCTAATGCAAGTGTTGAGTCCATTAGCCATATTCAATTCTGATTTCTCACCTCCCTTCCCCTATAAATACCAATTCATTTCCAGATTCAAGGTGTGCAAGCCTGGGATTCACAACCCCACAAAACCCTCTCCATCCATCCTTAAACACTCCCATACACTCTAGGTGCAAGCCTGGGATTCACAACCCCACAATTCAGCCATCCTTCACTCCATCCTTCACTCCATCCTCCCTCAAACACTTCCATCATTTTCCCAAACACATTCAGAAACTATCCTCAAACACTCTCACAATCCCAAACACTCCAGCAATCAACCAAAAGCTCTAAACAGCCCCAAATCACCAAAACAGCTCCAGCAAACCTCTCTTCCATTTCCCTACGAATTTCATCTTTCTTAGTCATCACCACTCACTCAAACTCATCCCAAATCACCTCCATATCCTTCATACATCCTTCTAGAAGTGAGGAAGCTCTTGGAGAAGCATTAGACGTGGAGAAGCACTTGGAGAAGCCTTGGACACCACAAGAACTTCAGAAAAAGGGGTTTTTCTACTCTTATTGCATTCATTATGTTTTCTCATTTCTGTCTTAATTTCTTTCTCATTATGAGCAGCTAAATCCATAGCTAGGGTTTCAATGTAACCTGACAAGACAATTTCATGTTTTCAAGTAATGTTACTCTTGTTGATTACTTCTAATTTTCTGGTCTCATTCACTTGTTCTTAGTTGAATCTTTATGCATGTTTAAATAACTGGCCACTATGAACACATGCATGTTGGTTATCTAGTTCAAGTTTACATAAACACCATATGACTCTTGAACCGATTAGTGAATGAGTGGGTAATGCATTTAGGACAAACACCATGTTTAAATGTTTACTTGGTTCTTTTGTGTTCTTCTTAAGCTTAATGGATTCAAATTCATAGCCTAGACTAAACACCATAGCTAAGTTGTGTTTCTGAGTACTTGATTAAAACCAAACACCATATGGATAATCATACATAAGAAAGAACGAACTCCAGAAATTGTAATCAACTTAGGTGATTGTTAACTTGTTGCTTGAAATTGGATTGTCATGGTGAAGTTGAAACCCTAGTGCTTGTCTCCTTTGTCTCTACATTTTCTAAACATCTACTTGCTGGTTACTTGCTATTTTGCATTCCCTTTAGAACTTTTCAATCACTTGCTATATGCTTTTCCTTTTTGTAGTTGTTACTCAAAACAAACTCAACACAACCTCATTTAAATTCGGTTTAGTCTTAGGATTACTTGTGAGTCTAAGTAGTAGTAATAAGTGTCTTTCATCCAAGTCTCAGTGGAACGACCTCGTGCTTGCATTCCTATACTATAATTGGTTCGTGCACTTGCGAGAAATAGATAGAGTAAAATCTGTCCAACAGTGAGTGGTTGCAAATTGTGTTCTCTGTCTCTAAGCCTGTGGTGGTGAAGGCAACATCGGTGGTAGTGACTCTGTTGGTTTTATTATTATTGTTTGTTTGTAGTTTTCTTATTTTGTAATAATTATATCAACTCCTTGTAAGTTTGGTGTTTGTTTGTTTTCTAGTCTCTACTTGTATTTTGTACTTGTGAGAGTTTAAAAGTTGTAGTTGTATTGGTAGATTTAGGCACTCTAATTCATGCCTGATTTGTTCATGCATGCGGCTTTTATGTCAAAATTTCTCTGACCTTTTGTGGCCTATACGTGGTTACTATGCTTCCATATGTGTATTACTCCTCAGTGGGTATTTATATTTACCCGTGTGGCTGATGGCCATTGTGCCTAATTTACAAATATAATTATTGATTTTCTCTCCATAACTAATAATAGCAATAATATTATTTCAATGTTTGAAATTCTTGTTTAATGTATAATATATTAATTTTTTTCTTTTTTCTTTTTTGTGATTCAACAATCATGAGATTTTCCATGCATCTCTAACTTATTTATAAGTATTAATAACAATAATATTAATTCAATGTCATATCCTGATTTTATCAATTTTTTGGCCAAAGAAGTTATGGAAAATTATAAACAAAATAAGACATAAAAACAAATACTCATATATATGCAAATGAGTCCAAAAAAAAAAAAGGAGGACATATAATTTTGAAAAATAAAAATAAAAAGGTTTCATATAATTTCGTCTTGCTGCTATTTCCACCCCTATCAAATTTTCCCACCCATCAGTATCTTCCCACTCACTATATAAATTTGAAAAAACACAATCCTATCTTTCCACCCACTATTATTTCTAAAATACCCTTTAATTATTAATTTAAGCAAATTCTCTTTTATGTTCTGAAGTCTGTTAACTAGTGAGCGACAATTTCATGACATCCGTTGGATTAATCTAACGGCACAAACTTTTATAATCTTATTAACCCATTTAACAACCGCATCCTTACTAACCCGGAAAGATGAACGCTCTCCGGTCTACCGTCTACTACAAGCGGACCCCTACAAACATCTCTCCTCCATCTCCATTTCTCTCTCTCTCTCTCTCTCTCTCTCTCTCTCTCTCTCTCTCTCTCTCTCATTAAGGAAAAGGGAAAGTTTGGTTGGGTTCTTTTACATTATCCCAATTCCATATGGGTTTACCAATATTATCGATTCTTGTATTGTTGACACAGCAGTGGATCTGATCTAGGAAAACCTCTCAATTTTGCCTTTTTCGATGGATTGATTTTCTTTTCCCCTCTTGATTAGATTCTTAAATTTTTTTCTTCTTCTTTTTGTGTAGGAAAGCCTTTGCCTTTACACTCCGTTTATTTCTTAACCAAACATACGAAGAAAATTTTGATTAAACTTCTTGAAGCGTGCAACACGAGACAGTTAGAGAGAGCAAGACGAACTTGAGCTGGATAGATAGTTGGACTGGGCGTGTAAATGGGTAAATCCGGTGATTGGTTGGTAATAAAATTTTGAAAGTCTGTGCCATTGGATTAATCTCGATTAATATTCCAACTTAATTGTTGCCAAATTCTTAAAAGTCATTTTACAAGTCTTAAAATTTTGAAAATACGGTTGGGTGAGGAAATAGGATAAGGAAGGGAAATAACAATACTCTTTCATCCAGCCTTGAGGCGAGGCAGAATCAATGTGGGTTGGCTTGCATGTGCCTTGACAAATGTTTCTAGCAGGTGGAGGTAGAAACAAATTCTAAGATCCTCGTGGACATGATCTTGGAGAAGAGGAATCTCAATGTCTCTGCCCGTGTCATGATGATGTTGCGAAGTTTATGTCCAAAATGTTGGGGTTGTCATGTTGGGGTTATCACGAGTGAAATGCAATAGTATTTGAATGACCTTGATTTCAATTGGAGACGCCAATTTTGTGAGTTGTCGAGATAATTTGAACAAATCAATCACCTCTTTTTTATCAATGGAATGGGATGCGGAATTTGAATTTAGAACCTCTTCTAACATTGATAAGATAAATATCAGCAGACTAATTGTTTGTTTGTAATTAATCACACTGCCGTATAACTTTAACAACTCAAATGATAGCATACGCAGTCAAGAAGATATATTATTTCTTAAACCGTATTAAAACTATTCATTATAAGCATGTAATTAATATTATATTATATGCCATTCAACTTCGAAGTATAAGTGTAGGATCGAGCATTCGTTACTAAACAGTGTTTGAAAACTTGAATATCACCATTGGTTGGTATATTCGAATGTACTTGATTTTAAAAACCCATGTTTTCTTGAAGAAAAGAAATATTAGGCTGTTAGAAAAATGGAAGAATATATATGCTATATATAGAATGTAATTTAAAATTTTAAAGTTACTTTATAAACAAATAATCAGTCATGACTAATCAATGAATTGTGTACTTCATAGGAATACAAGTGTTCAATGAATATGTAAGCCAACGAAGTCTAGCTTAGTGAAAAAGAGCTTTCACTTGTAGACTAGTAGTCACAGTTTTGAAACCCCATGACACCTTGGTAGTGTGTGTGTGAAACCCTCTCCCCCTTATAATTTAGACTATCACTTATATAAACCCTCAAAAAATAAGCTTCTTTTTTTACCTTGTTTAAAATTCAATTTTTACACAAAATAATTATTAATAAATGTGGGTTTTACATCCCGAAATCTTCACCCATCAATGATTTTTACAGTCCCATATACATTATGCACTGGAGATTCTCTTCTAGTTTTGATTTTATCTTATCATACAAATGCCTCTGTTAATAGCCATGTTTTATGAGCCCCAATTTCTTCTAGAAAATAAAGTATTAAAGAAAATTGTCAGAGTGGTCTTTAGATCTAGTTTGGAATCGCTGTCACTTTTTAAAAAAATAATTTCTTCTATGCTTTGAAAATAATCAATTGTAAAGTAATGCAGTTCCATGTTTGGTAAACAATATTTTTAAAGTGTTATTAGCATAAAAAACAGTGTCAAAACCATTTGGTAAATTTTAATATAAAACTATTATAATTGCGGATAATGACTAAATCCTTTCTGATCCCCACATGACCTTATGACTTCGACAACGTCGGCTTTGTTTTTATGTTTGTGTGTTTACAAGTTTTTGCTATGCATTTTCTCCACCAATCATCGGTGGTTGTGTCTCGGCCTATGGTCTCCACCACCATCATTTGCTCTTCGACTCTACAAATGTCTCTTCCGTCGTTTATTATTAGTGGCACTTACGAAGTTGGGGATGCTTTTAAAGTGCATGTGTCACTTTTTGTAGCTTTGGTGGCTTGTCCCTCACCATTTTCTGTTTGTACCTTTGGTTATCGGTTTCACTTCGTCGGTTGTGATCTTGCGTTGGTGGCATGGCTCCTGGGTTTTGGGTGGTGTAGCATTTTCATGTTCTTTGTCTTAGGGTTTCCTATGTGTTGTATTTTGTTGGCTTTTGCCTTTATGTGGGCTTCATGTGTCTTTATGTGAGCTTTATGTCTTTCGTGAGTTTAATGACTGCAGTGGGCTCCTTGCCTTTTTGTGTTGCATTTGGTTGAACGCATTTTTGGGTTCACATTGGTGTAACTAGCTTTGGCCTTCTATTTAATGAAACTTGACTATGACAACAACAAAAAATGGCATGATGTTGAAAGTGTTGTGTTAACCATGTGTGGTGGTGGTGGTGGTGGGGGTGATGGGGTGGGGGGATTATTAGGGGTGGGAGTGATGGGGTGGGGGGTTATTAGTGGTGGTGGAGGTGGTGGTGATGGTAGTGGTGGTGGTAGAGTTGGAGGTGGTAGTGGTGGTGTTGATGGTGGGTGTGTGTGGTGGAGGTGGAGGTAAAGGTAGAGGTGGTGGGTGGTGGGTGGTGGTGGTGGTGGTGGAGGAGGAGGAAGTGGTGGTAGGGGTGGAGGTAGGGGTAGTGGTATTATGATAATTTAAAAAATTCATTAGAGGCTCTTATCTCCTTATTGTGAAAGCAATGTAAAGATTGCTTTTAAAAGCTGTTATCAGGAGGTCATTACTTTTAAAATAATTAGGATATTTTATTTTTATCAAACACCTTAAACTACTTAACTCTAAAGTGAAACAGATTTTTGGCCCAAGAAAAAAAAAGCAATACCAAATAGGGCCTTAAAGGATCTACTTTTGGAATCCCAAGCCTCTGCATTTAGCATCGGTGCATTTATATGCATTTTAATAAACTTTAACCCTTAGATTAATCTAATGAGTTTTAATAAGTCCACATCAGCATATACATAGTTGTAATGTGTTTTAATCTTTCATTTCGAATGTATTTTTAAAAAGTATTAGATACACGTAGTAAGGCGCAAAGAGATGTTGATGTGGACTTATTAAAATTCATTAAATTAATCTAATGATTAACGTTCATTTAAATTCGTATAAAAACGTCGATGTAAAATACAAAGTTTCGGGATCCTAGTTCTGCTGCATTGATGCTGTATACTTGCCCTTATTAAGGCTTTACTGCTTCCAAAAGGCTAAGAATTAGATTCGATATGGTAGAAATGGTTCTTTCCCACTTCAATATGTTTTTCTTTTTTTGTTTTGATACAAGCAATGTTGGGGAATTCAAACACCGAACTTCGGGTGCAGGTGTAATACTTTTAACCACTTGAAATACATGCCCTTACCCCACTTCAATTTGTTTTTAGATGGGTCAATTGTGACTTCTATCCCAATGTGGCATTTTTGGAAATTCTATTCTCTATGACGAGAGAGACTTTCATGCAACGGGGCTCCGGCCAATAGCGCAATGAAACACAGGATAACTTTTCCAAGTGTCATTGCATTATTGGTTGCAGATAGCAAAACAATGTTATCCTTGTTACAACAAAGTTTTTCAGCTCCCTTAATCCTAATTCATTGGTTGTTTCTTTGTGCTATTACTTTTTCTTATCAATAGATTCATAGAGTACCCATGAAAAGGAAAACAAGGTCAACAGCTTCCCTCTCTCAGTATGTCGTGTGCTATTTATTCACATATGAATTTGGTCGATGGCTTATTTCTTTCTTCTTCTTTTTTTCTTCTTCATATCATGATGGTGTTTGTCAATTGGTTTCATGCCAAATTGAACTTAAGAAGCGGGGGATATATAATCTTCATTGATGGCACACCTAACCATGAATTAATTTGACGAAATCTTGCAAGCTTGGACTTTGTTGAGAAACCTTGAGATCTAATAGCATTGTAAATTCCCAACAAATTATTGGCCAAAAAAAATTCCCAACAAATTAAGCTTGGTTTAAAACTAGCCGTGTGTTTGGCAAAAGGAAATAAATACGGGATTTGAAAAAAAATCGGGATTTCACCGATGGAAAAGGGAAATCCATGCGTTTGGCAAAATCTACTAGGGATTTGGCAAATCACTTGCGGGAAATATGGAGGAATTTCCCAATCCAAAATCCCAAGTTTAAATCCTTTCATAATTGGTGGAATTCTGCAAATCTCAAGAGCGGGGGAAATTGTTTTTGCTGCGCGCCAACAAAAAAACCTTATATCAGTTTTCTATCAACAGTGGGAGAAGAAGACAGGCCATCCAAGTTTCGCAGGTCTTACAGTTTTCTATCAAGAGTGGGAGAAGAAGAAGGCAGGCCATCCAAGTTTCGCAGGTCTTGGATTTGTTAGCCACTTTAAAACCGAAGTACATAGACATATCACCTCCTTAAGTAGAGTCTACAACACCTCAAAATTCTCGACCATCTCCCCTTGGCAGAGAATAGGCAATAAATCAGTGCGTGCGTATGCATATTGTGAGATGAGATAAAGCAGATATGAAGAAATTCGTTTAGCTTTCGTTGTGAGTTTACCCAAAGCAGCAGCAGCTGCAGATCTGTACAGGTGGCTTCCATCGCCTGAGAGACAGCCCACAATTGCTTCTTACTGGGCCTTGCTGCCACTACAGGCCCGGCTGCCCCAACAGGCCTTACTGGGATCACTAAAGCCTACCCAATAGAAAAGCAAGCGAAAAAGAACCCTAATACAATTTTAGTGGCATTTACGAACTTGTGAGCAGTCGGTTCTCTTATTCCGCGCTGAGCTTGTGAGGAGTCCCGCTGGTTACCACCCTATTCTGAGGTAAGTTTTAGGGTTTTGTACAGAAATGCGTATGGGTTTTCATATTTAAGCTTTAATAATCCTTCTTTTGTTTCATTGTGACTCAGTTTTCTACTGTTGATAATGGTTTGATTCATTTCTTAGTTTAGGCGTGGCGGAGAGAAAATGATGAAAAAGTCCTAGATTGATAAGAAAATATGGATATTAGGATTACTTAGTGTATGCAATGCACTATGACTTGTTAAATTTATATCCTAGATTGTACTATCAAATCTTATTTAGTGTTAAATGTTGTAGAAAAAGATAAATTGGTGGGTTGTACATTGCTTGAATTAGCAGATTATACATTGTTCCGTTAATGGGGTGGAGGTTGAATTTGTTAAATTTGACGTTACTTTAGGAAAATTCAAAATGAATTCTAGTTTTGTTTTGTTTTTTTTAAAGTTTGTTTTAATTTTATTATACACTGACAAATTGGAGTTAAAATAACCGTTAAACCGTAATTTTCATTTATAACCGTCGAAAAGTTTTCTCCCATTACTTGATCTTTGAATGTTTATTTTTTCCAATTTTTGGCGTATAAGATCTCGAAGTATAAACAAACAAGTTTGACGGTTAGATCGTTGAAACTAGTTTCATAGAATGCATATGCTATCAAAACAATATATTTACTAACAATTAAGAGTTTATTTATACTTTCGTTAAATATAACATAAGATTTTGTGGTATCCACTAGTGTAAATATTTTAAATTGAAGATCAAATTCAGTCATTGTATTCATATAGGGTCAAGGAGTGTAGATGTAAAAATCATCATCAAAATCGGAGTTAAAATAACCGTTAAATCGTGATTTTTCATTTATAACCGTCGAAAAGTTTTGTCCCATTACTAGGTCTCTAAATGTTTGTTTTTTACGATTTTTGGGGTATACGATCTCGCAGTATATACAAACAAGTTTGACTGTTGGATCATTGAAACTAGTTTCGTAGAATGCGTATGCCATCAAAACAATATATTCACAAACAATTAAGAAATACTAACACTTTATATAATATATAAATACTAACACTTTACGCGACGAACCTACACTGTTTCAGCGACGCCAAAATTGTCTTCGTCGTGCAAGGGTTATTTCTATTATTTCAGAATATTTTTTGCAAATATTTTGGGAAAACAACCCTTGCGAGACAAATCAGGTGGTCGCGCAAAAGTCGTTAACAACGCAGAACTCTCCGTCACGCATGAGTTATTTCTATTATTTCATAATATTTTTTGCAAATTTTTTGGGAAAACAACCCTTGCGAGACGAATCATGTCGTTGCACAAATAGTCCTTGAGCGACGCCAAAAAGTTCTTCATCGCACAATGGTTATTTCTATTATTTTAGAATGTTTTTGCAGATTTTTGTTATATATATTTTTATTTTAGTATATTTCTAAAATTCACGAGATTCATTTTTACTTTTTTAATAATTTGCATTTACGCCATAATTAAATTTCAAAGAATTTAATTAAAATAGTATGAATGAGCTTAACTAAATTGTTGCGTCGATTCAACTGCACCAAAATGGATTAAGCTGCATCCTCAACTTGTGATACTCGCAAGTGCACGAGCCGTTGGTGGTTTAGCGTATGTAAGTGCGAGGTCGATTCCAGGGATTGGTGATTGAATGATCCAATTCAGTTTTTCTACACAAAACAGAAATGAAAACAAGAGAAACAAAACAAGAAGAAAGAAAAGAACTAAGACAAGATGGTGAGGTTTTAGAATCCACCCTAATTGTTCTAATCATGTTATGGCAGCCAGGTAAACAAATTGATTCACTCATGAAGATGCTCACAAATAAGTCCATGGTGTTTGGATCAAATTGTATTGAACATCACAAGGACCCCAAGCATGGTGTTTACATTAGGAGACCTAGAAACCAAATCACATAAGTTGCTAATGGATGGAATGAAACTGATTCCCAAACCTTCCCAACAAGAGCATCACGCATAAAACCTTAGGTGATCAGTCAAAGGATGCAAAACAGCTCCATTAAAATGATAAGTTCATAATTTCACACATTTGCATGCCTTCGTTACTTAGTAATTTTGTTTAGTTTCTCTTTATTTCGAGTCACTTACCTATGTTTGTGTGTTATGTAGGTTAAGGCAGCAAGAGTTCACTTTTGGTACAATCCATGCATATTAAGGGCTGATTGGCATGAGAGGATTACAACTTGAGGCATTTGAAGCAAAATGGTACAAAAACGTGCAAAAACTGGAGATTGAGTTAGAAGTTCATTTCGGGCTTATCTTCTTCATCCGAGCTTGGATTGGGCCAATACTTGTGTGGTTGGATCAGAGACATTCTGAACTTCACAATGGACATCTTAAAGTTGTAATTTGATTCAGCCAAGCCCAATTCGTAAGCCCTTGAAGCTGCACATCATGCTGACCTAAGGATGAGCTGATGGATGCTTGGTCATGGTGAGCTAGGCATGAGCTATTGGTTTATGGATGGAAGCTTGGTCATGCTGACATAATGATGAGCTATGGCTGCTGGTGGGATTTATTGGTGAAGTGCAGCAACCAATTCTGATTTTTTTAAACACAAGTGTTGTATGCATTAACCATATTGAATTCATATTTATCACTCCCTTCTCCCTATAAATATCACTCCCATTCCAAACACTATCATAACTCATATCCTGAGATTCACAATCCCCTCTCACACATTCACTTCATACACACATTCAGATTCACCACAAAGTGAGGAGAGAGCTAGCTGCAAAGGAGGGAGAGCTTGGAGCTGTCCTGAGAACTACCTTGCTGCCACCAACTAGTTCTTCTCTTCTCGTTAATCTATCTATGTATTTCTTATTTCTGTATTCTTAGTCATGTGTAACTAATCCTTTTAGTTAGGGCTTAGGATGAAACCCTAGTCATGAATATTCAATGTTATGGATGATTTCATAGTTAATTGATTTCCTTGCTTTCATTGCCAAGTTGTTAATCTCCAGTTTATTATGTGCTTGATGTATGTTTTCTTGGAGTAGCTAACTAGGATTTTATGCATCTAGCACAGGTTGGGAAGGGGTTTAGATTCATCAATTCTACTCTCCTTTCACAAGCAACATATGAATGGCCTAAGAATCATTCAAGGGGTTAATAACCATAGGTTGACTAGGACAGATACCATGTTCTAGGACTTGTGTGATTATCATATTCTCAGGGAACTTAATGACTCTTGTATGCTTTATTCTAAGTAGATACCATGCTTAGGTTGCATATTAGAGATAACGTGTTGTGTAGATACCATGCACAATTACATGCCTTAGGAGAATAATGCATCCTGCACCTAGATACCATAGGCTTGTATGCGATAATCTATTGTTAATGAAGCTTGAGTCAATTTCTATGCATTCATAACTTGGATAGGAAGACTAGTGGTAGATTCCAAGGCTCTAACACTTCTCAATCATTGTTTCACAACTTGTTGATTGCTGCCATTGTTACTTTCTAGCACTTCCATTTCATTATCTTGTTTTCATCTCAACAACAACCCCCCCCCCCCCCAATTTCGAGTGCGTGTGTGGTGCTAGGATTTTGTCCTAGACCTTGCAAATTGTTTGTTTCTTTGTTTTATGTTCTTCCAGCATTCTAAGTAATTTAACTTGCAACCAAGTTACCATTCTCCAGTGGGATCGACCTCGTATTTACATAAGCTATACTATAAACGGTTCGTGCACTTGCGAGAATTAAAGTTGCTATTTTTAATAACTCATTTTAGTTGTTAAGAATAGGCTCAACATAAAACAGTGAAGAAGAATTCATGAATGAAATCAAACTTTATAAACTCAAACCATGATACAAGACTAGCAAGATGTTTATTACAATTAATAACAGAAAAACAAAGTAAAACAAAGAAAATACAAGAAGAAAATAAAAGACAAAGGGAGGAGAAGAAGATAAGGACAACATGCTAGAGATAGAAAAGATTCATCTCCATGGCTGCTAGGAGGCCAAAGCCTCCCAGCCTCCTGCCTTCTCCCTTCTCTCCCTTTGTGACTCTCAACTTTCCCTCTCTTTGTGTACAATGGAAGTGTAAATGATGGAACTAAATTTCTCTCCTAGAGACTCTCTATTTATAGGCATAGAGGTTAGGTGAATTAGATTATACAATTAAGTTCACAAACCACACATATTTCACCTAAAAAACACAATTACATTTGAAAACAATTAATCTTCTCTTTAGGCTTAGTGTTGCAGCACCCACTTCATCTTGTTTTATTCCCTTTGGCTGCTGCAAAATTCCACCCAAATATAAGAAATGAATCTGCTTCACCTAACTTCCCCACAATCAATAACAAATTATGCTTATGCCATTATGACCTAAGCACACTTAGCTCATCCTTAGGTCAGCATGACTAGCAACTTTAAGGGCTTACGAATTGGGCTTCCCTTAAGCAAATGATGACTTTAAGCACTCAAACTCGAATTTCAGAATGTCTTCTTTCCATCCATATGTCATTTGGGCCAATCAAAGGTCGGAGGAAGAAGTTAAGGCCGAAACAAATTGCTAACTCGTTTTGCTCGCTGACAAAATCCATCATGAGTATGGTTCTGTGTTTGCTAGGTGACGGACTCCAGATTTATCCAATGGGGCCTAATTTTGGATATGTTATAGTATACATCCATTGGAACAACTTTTATGAAGAATTCTGCCTCATTCGAGCTATGTAGGCTACTGAAACAAAGCTTGTAATGTGACCTACGAAATTGGACTGGCAGGGGGCTGTAGCCAAAATTAGTTTGTCTTTAAGCTCTTCTTCCATTCATCCAAATGAGGCCTTAACATGCTTGAATTGCATGAATTATGCTCTTTTACTCTATTGGCCTACAAAACACACAAAGAGAGGCAAAATAACTCAGAATTATAGGAAACTAAGCAAAAGAAGTAAGTAAATAGGGTATGTATATGTATGAAATTATGAGCTTAACATAAATTCATTGAAAAGCTTAACTAAAATCATTGAAAAGCTTATGATTTATAAAATAAAATTCAAATTAAGGCATAGGAGTAAATGGAAATTAGAATGTGAAAATATAAATAGGCATAGGCTTAGTTGAAATTAGTTGACTTGATTTTATTGCTCTCTTAAGGACTACATTGAAGTTCTTGTTTGGGCCTAAATTTGGTACGCCCAGTCAAAAGCCCACACCATTTTTGACAGCCACTAAAAACTGGTCCAACTTCTACCAAGATATTCGGTTCAAACATCAAAAGCCCAGAAACCATAAAAGGCTTGGGTTTCGAGGAAGTGAGATTTTAGCCCAGATTTTACCATTGCATATTCTCCCTAGACCCGCGTAACTCCTAACTTGGGAAAAGTCAGCAATCTCGGCTGGAAATAAACAGGAGGGCTAGTAGTAGTTGTGGAAGAAGAATATCTCTGGCAAATTTAGAAAAATCAAACGTCTGAGGAAGCAAGGGTTTGAGATGAAGCAGGAACTGAAAGGTTTGAACTCCTTTAAAAAGGACTCGTAATCATGGGAAAGAGAAGACAAGACGCCACGAGCTAGTAACTAGCTAGTAACTGACCAATTTCCCACGAAGTCTAGTTCGTGGTAGGAGGACGTGGCAGACGTGGGATGATTTAAATTGGCGCGCACAAATTAATGGCCAAAGTCATTAAGTCTAAAAACCGTTCAAAACAAATTCAAACTTAATGGGGGCATTATTTGGGCCTAAATTTGGTACGCCCAGTCAAAAGCCCACACCATTTTTGACAGCCACTAAAAACTGGGCCAACTTCTACCAAGATATTCGGTCCAAACATCAAAAGCCCAGAAACCATAAAAGGCTTGGGTTTCGAGGAAGTGAGATTTTAGCCCAGATTTTACCATTGCATATTCTCCCTAGACCCACGTAACTCCTAACTTGGGAAAAGTCAGACAATCTCGGCTGGAAATAAACAGAGGGCTAGTAGCAGTTGTGGAAGAAGAATATCTCTGAAAAAAGACTTTGTCATCAAAAGCATCTCAATATATATATATATATGTATTCAGAGATATTTTCTTTGAAACGGAGAAAGCACCATTTCCAAAAGATAAGCAGACTATGACTTCTAAAGAAAGATAAGTAGGAAAAGCAGGTTGCTAAAAACTGGAAATCATACTCACCATCACAGGTCTGAAAAAGGTTAAACCTGGAAAAAAAGGCACAGAAGAGTGACTAAACTGAACTGATTGGAAGGTTACTTGCCAAGGAAGAGATAAAAACCCCTTTCTTTTATTTTTAAAAATAAAAGATCTTTTGGGAAGTTTTGCCGCCCATTAGAACCTTCACTCCCAAAAAGTTTTCTATAAATATAAAGAGAGGGTGAACAGCCAAAGGACAACCAACCAATCCAACCAAAAACTCAGTCAAAAGACAAACACTCAAAATGATCACTTGATCTCAAGAAGATTTTCAAACAGACCTAGAGTCTGAGCATTCCAATCTCAAAAGCTTTTCAACAAGCTTGCAGAATCATCCTACTATCCTTCCAAGCAAGAACAAGTTAAAGTCACTATTTCCAGTTCAACAAGTCAACAATAACGAGATTTTTCTCGTTACAAATTGGTTCAAGCAAAGCCAAAACAAGCAGAGTTTGAGTTTTCTCAAATACGAAAACCTCAACAAATTTATGGAGAGCTGACCAGGTAGCACAGGTACCACAATATAGTCCCAAGCTTAAGTCCAGCCACTTTTGCCCCTTTCAGATAGGAGAAGTCCAGTTCTGTCCATCCAAAAGCCTTCTAGGGCTTGAAATGAATTAAAGCTCAGCCAAATTCAAAATTGGTATCGAATTTGCAACTGAAGTTTAGCAGTTGAAGCTGTTTAAAAGTCCAATCCAGGACAGGCACATCCAGTCTAGTCCAGGAACAGAGGCAACTACCCGGACAGAAATGAAAGCACAGCTCTTTCTTTGTCTTTGAATAGTCAGTTTTCCCTTTTTGAGTCTTGTAAGGGGGAGTTCTGCCTGAAATTAGTTCAATCTTTTATCATTTATTCTGGCAGAACTACCAATTTTATGTTGAGAAAAAATTATGAAGTCCTTACCTGTCTAAGGCATAGAAAAGAACTTACTTGGGAGATATTCCTCACCCAAATTCACGATCATTTTGTTCAGAGTCAATAGCTTGGGGCGCAAGTTATTCTCAAGTCTGTTAGAATCAAAAGGTTGCTAACGGTGGCACGCTCAGCACATAAAGAAAGTTAATTTATTGACCAAACAATGGTCTTTGAATTAATGGGGAACTTTACCCTACTATCATAGGAAATTAACAGAAACGGGTAAACACTTCTCAGTAAGTATAGCTCAATTTATTTAACAATGTTTCATTTTTCCAGATATATAAGGTTTGGATATAACCGGTACATATATTCAAACAAGCATATTTGCCAAAATCTTTACACTAACATAATTAAATTACAAAAAAAATTCATTTACTATGTTTTACATGGCAAGTCGCAAATAAATTGCATTATTCATCATCTGAACTATAATAACCTTCGTCATCGTCGCTATCATCACTTTCGGTCTCCCAATCCTCCTCCTCCTCCTCCTCTATAATTGTTGCTTCAATTCAGCTACACCAAAAATGGATTCAGCTGCATCCTCAACTTGTGATACTCGCAAGTGCACGAGCCGTTCGGTAGTATAGCATATGTAAGTGCGAGGTCGATCCCACGAGGATTGGTGATTGAATGATCCAATTCATTTCCCCTACACAAAACATAAATAAAAAAGAAAATAAATAAAACAAGAAAAAAAGGAAATAACTCAAGCAAATAAGTTCCCAAGTTCAATTAGATTAACGGATTGATTCTAGCTAAAGTATGATTAAGCCATGGTGTTTGGTCAAAACCTTGTGTTCCTAATTCCCTAATTTGATCATTTGTTGTCTAACCTAAAATTAAGCATTAGGAACCCATTAAGCATAGAAGAACAATTTAAACAACCAAGCATGTATCTAATCCCTGTTGTTGAATGTCCATACATACTCTTCCTATTCATAGTTCAATTTCGAATTAAAGCATGGTGTATACTCTTAATTCAAACCAAGATAGCTAACATGCAAACCTAAATGGTGATCAATCATTCAAACTAGCATATTAACTTATAAGCATAATGAATAAGAACAAAAACCATAATTGGAACTTGGAAACTAATTAAACTTGAATACTTAAGAAAGAATGTACATTACAAATAAAAGTAAAGTGGAACTAAGAAAACTTGAAGGAAAATTTAGTAAACTCATTTTGTTACAACAATTGACAACTTGAAACGAAACTAAGAGAATTTGAGGGAGAGAAGGGTAGGGAGCTCTAGAGAAGTGTTTGAGAGCTCCCCCCCCCCCCCCCCCCCTTGGGGGTGTGTTTTTGAAGCTTGAAGGCTTCTCTATTTATAGGGCTAAGAGGAGGAACATCATGATGAAATCCCACACCATCCTTCATCATTTGCTGCTGCAGATCAAGCTTTCCTCACATGGGTTATCAAATGTGTTCAATTTGTGGCTGCCTTTTGCTGCCAACCGTGGTGAACCAGACTTGGTGTAGGAAGGCCTGAGGTTTCAAAACGTATCCAATGAGGCTCACATTTGGATATGTTATACTAGACACCCATTGGAACAACTTCTAAGAAGAACGTATTCCCATCGGAGCAGTAGAAGTATGCGTTTTGGGCCTTGCAAGTTGGCTGCCGAACAGAGACTGGAATTGACTTCATTTCATTTCTTTTCTTTCTTTTTGTTTCACATGCATGCACATGCTTCTCTTTAATAGCTCAAAACCTGATCTCCAGCTCCAAAGTGATCTGCCAATTCAATTCCCATGTTTAAAGGCTGAAGCAAAATGCCTCTCATCATTCCTCCTTCTTCTCTCTCTCCTTTCCACCATGGCACTTTAACCTTTGTCTCTTCCTTGTCCCCTTTGCCATGATGTATTTTTGTCTTCACAAATATGCTCTTTTATACTTTCATACCTGGAATGCCTCCCAATTTCACTCATTATGTTGGGTACAAAGTCAGTTATAGCTGGGGTGAGGCACATGGCTAAAAGGAGGCACATGGCTAAAAGCTGGCAGCTGCAAATCCTCCTGAGCAGGGTTCAGTGTTGGACGGGCTAAGCGCTCCAGATATGTTCAATTGGGCTAAAATTTGGATATGTTATAGTACACACCCATTGAAACAACTTTCGTGAAGATCTTCACCTCATCCGTGTTGGAAAAATGACTCACATTTAGTATTCAAGTGAAGGAGTGAGCGACCGGTCGCAAGGTTTGGGCGACCGGTCATTTTTACAGATTTCGAAGACTGGAGAAATCGCAGGAAGCAACCGGTCGCAAGGTATCCGCGACCGGTCGCAATGTATCCCAAAGGTATCCAAAACGTATCAGCGACCGGTCGCAAGGTATCCGCGACCGGTCGCTAGATGTGCTGTGCTGTTTTTTCCTACGCGTTTTCAAGTCCTCCTTGGTGTGCTACCACTTTCTACCGACTTGCAAGGATTTTATGGATCACTTCTGAGGTAATAAAAGGTGGCAAGCAGCTGGAAAGTTTGGGAGAACACTTTGGCAAATTGATGACTTGCTTCAATGAGTTTCCACTCTCTTGGTTCAAGAGAAAGATGGCTGCAAGCAGCCATTATCTACTTGCTTTGTGAGCTGCCAAAACAGGTGTCTAAAGTTGGATAACTAAAGCAAGAACGTGCAGAACATAATGATACCTTATCTTGGAGTCCAAAGGCTTGTATAAGAGGGAAGAGGAAGCAAGAGAACATTAAGTTGTAAAGTGCATAAGTGGTTAATCTCAAAGTTGTCAAGTAGCTGGGAGCTATTGTGTGCAAAGGGAGGTTATCTCACCAAGGGAGAACGTGAGAGAGAGCAATGTTGCGTATAGATTCAGCTGCACCAAAATGGGTTCAACTGCATCCTCAACTTGTGATACTCGCAAGTGCACGAGCCGTTGGGTAGTATAGCATGTGTAAGTGCGAGGTCGATTCCACAGGGATTGGTGGTTGAATGATCCAATTTAGTTTCCTACACAAAACAGAAATAAAAACAAAAGAACAAAACAAGAAGAAAAAATGTACATTACAAGAAAAATAAATTACAACTAAGAAAACATTAAGGAAACTTAGAGAACTTTGAGGAAGAAAGGAGAAGTGTTTGGGAAAAGTGGTTGAGGACATGGAGGCTTTTTGGAGAAGAAAGTAGAAGTAGAGAATTGTTTGAGAAAGTGTTTGGAGAATTTGATGAAGAAAGTGTTTGGAAACTTGGAGGATTTTGGAAGAGAAGGTTTGAGAACATTGGGAATTTGGAAGAGAAAGTGTTTGGGACATGTTTGAGAGCATGGAGAACTTTGAAAGAGAATAGAGAAGTGTTTGGAGAATTTGATGAAGGAATGTGGAGAAGTGTTTGAAGAACATGGAGACTTTTGAAGAGAATATTGGAAGAGTAAGGAAAGTGGTGTTTGGGAACTTTGTGGATTTTGGAAGAGAGAGTGTTTGGAAAATTGGAGAATGTTTGAGAACTTTGGAAGGGAAGAGACATATGTTTGAGGAATTGAAGAATGCTTGGAAGAGAGTAGTGTTTGTGAAGTGTTTGAGATGTAATAAAAAGAAAATTCAGTAGAAGTATCTTATTACAACAATTGAGAACTACAAAGGGAAACTAAGAGAATTTGAGGGAGAGAAGGGAAGGGAGCTCTAGAGAAGTGCTTGAGAGCTCCCCCCCTTGGGGTGTGATTACAAGCTTAGAGAACTTCCCTATTTATAGGCTTAGGGGAGATGAAAATCTGAATATACAATTGAATTCACTAACCACACTAACTTCACCTAACACACAACACTTAATTCACCAACCTAACCTAACACACAATTGCATTTGAAAACAATTCCTCTTGTCTTTAGGCTTAGTGTTGCATCATCCACTTCAACATCTTTCAATTCATTTGGTTGCTGCAAAATTCCACTCAATTATAGGAATTGAATATGCTTCACCAAACTTTCCCACAATCAACAACACATCATCATGCATATGTCATGCATGACAATGCATTGCAGCCAGCTTGTGGGCTCGTTTTGGGCTTGTGGCTTCATTCTGAAAAATCTAGAAAAATATGGATCTTGAAGCTCTTTGTCTTATCTTTCCAAGCATATGCAGCCCAACTCAAGGAAAAATCGGGAAGGCCCTCAAATGTGATTTTTGGCCCAGTAACGCAGATTCTGCCGAATTTGACCTTAAGTTGCCAAAACATGTATAACTTTCTCTAGAAGACTCGGAATCATAAACCGTAAAATTCTACAGAAAATAGACTTCCGTAGCTTTCCAATCATGTATGGCTCATTATCTGGTTCTTCTTGAGCAAATACAGTTCAATCCGTGAAGTTGACTGATCTGCAGACACCGTTTTGAGCTAACTTGTCTCCAAAATGCAATTTGTGAGTCCTTAAGCTTATTACACTGAAACAAACACAAAACTTATTAAAAGCACAAGTTTAACTCAAAAACATAACCAAATCATAAATTAGAAGGGTACAAAATGATATGTAAATATGCACCGATCAAATACCCCCAAACCTAGATTTTGCTAGTCCTCGAGCAAAACAGAAGGAAAACAAAGATAAAAACAAACAAGAAGTTAGCTAGACCACTTTCGTAGGTAACTCGATTGCATTTAGCGTATGCAACAAGCCTTTAAACCTCTAGGCATCCCTAGTAGGAGGAGTTGTGTCTCCTGAGGGTTTTAGCAGATAACAACACCCACAAACGTTTTTCTAACTCTACAAAACAAAATGGTTAGAAAACTTATTAGATTTGTTAGTCCTTAAGCAAAATAACAAAAACAAAAATAAAAGCAAAAACAAAAATAAAAATAAAAACTATCACAAAAATAAAAAGAACTCAAAATAATCTTTCCGAACATTTCCGAAGAGAAATTACTCATGCACATGACTTAAACGTTTTAATAACAAAAGCTCAATTTTAGACATTATTCACAAGGTGGCAAAGTTCAAAACATAATATGCTCAAAGTGTAGTAGTGTGATTGCCAAATGCAACAAATTCCCCAATCTTAGTTTTCACACAATTTCAAAAATCATACAAAGCACAAGTTCAACTTCAAATCTCACCAAAGTTGTCCTCTCACAAATGAATCACTCAGAAGAGGGTTACAATGCAACACTCAGTTATAAACATGAGATTAGAGTTAAACCATAAAGACTTAACTCGAAATAGAAAGATGAAGAACTTGCATTAATATGATCTCAAGAAGGATGCCAAACACTTAAAAGTAGAAAAATGTATGCAATTCAACCACATGACATTTAAGATCAATTTAGGTCTTTAATATAGGTTGTAATGGGGCCAAGGGTGTAAGGTGAGTAAGAAATGAAGGGTATGGATAAAACAAAGTCCAAGGAACTCAAAATATAAGAGCATAAAACAATTGTTTACAAGACTTCGAATCATCACGATTAGATTTTTTTTCTTTTACATGATCAATACTCTTTATACCTTCATTACAATGATTCACTCCTTTATTGAACAAACACCAATTTATTTTGAAGGCCCAAAAATTAATTTTCAATCAACTACCACTTTTCTCTTTTCTTTCACCAATTGTGTGAATTTTTTTTTCTTTTTTTTTTTTTCGAAATGTAACACCTCTTCCCAAACTTAGCATGAAAAACACATCCCAATTAAAGCTCATGAGTTCCTTAGAAAGGTAAATATTTGTTTTTCGGGCTAAGGTGAGGAAATAAAATTGGTAAATGAAAAAAAAGGTTTACATGTAGGCTCAAAATGGTTAACAATGGAAAATCATGCTTAAGCATGCATAAGGTTAGCTTGAAAGGCACAAACGATCCAAAGAGGGCTTTAATATCATTTCTTAAATGTCATGAAATCAAATTGCATAAGAATGAATGACTTTTAAGTGTTCAACCAAATCAATGAATAATGAGATCAAACAACAACTTAGATGACAAGAAATTAAGAGTATGTGTATAACACTCAAGAAATGAAGTACAAGGCTCAAAAGCTCACTTTATATGGTTGGTTATATAAGTCTAATTTATGCTTCATACAATTCTTTAGATCATGCAAATCCTTTAATTGGAAAATTATGAAACAAATGGCAAGTGCAAAGGTTTCGAACATATCATGCTAGAACAATGCCAAATTTATTTATTTTTTTCAATTTAAATTTTTATTCTTTTTTTTTTATAAATAAAATAATATGAAATCCAATTTTCATTTAAGTCATGCAACATTTATCACAATCTCATCATATGTGTTCGGAAAGTGACTCAAAAACAAAACAAAACAAAACAGGACTCAAAATTTAAAATTTAAAAAAAAAAAAAAAAACAAGCAAAATTTTTTTAATTAATTTTTTTTTTATATATAATTTAAAAAAATTTAGGAAAAACCAAATTTATTTGCTAAACTCCAATACCCCCAAACCTAGAAATGAACATTGTCCTCAATGTTTAAAAATTAGCCACAAACAATGTCATAACAAGAAATGAAAGGTACTAAAGTAAATAAAAAATCATAAAACACACAAGAATTAAAATACACAAATAAAATACAATAATTACAAAAATAAAAATTACAGAACAAACAAATAAAAATAAAAATGAAACAGTAAAACACTCAAAACAGATAGTCATATGCAAACTGAAACCCAAAACAAAAACAGCCCAAAGCCCAAAATGGAATTAACCCAACAGCGGTAAAACCTGACCCAAAATGAAATCCGAAACCCACACGTTTCAATTTATTTATTTTATTTTTAATTTTTAATTTTTTTTTTCGAAGCGCGAAGGCGGGATTTCTGAAAAGAGATAATGTGGTCCTTGATGATTCGCAGAGCGAGACACGTGTTGACAAGTAGAGGCACCGTATTTTTCACAAGCGGAAATTACGGGTTATGGAAAGGCGCGAAGACGACTTTCCTGAACGCGTCCGTTCAGAAAAGACACGTCGTGATAAATGAGTTGGGTATGGTTGGAAAGAGAGAAGGTGGTGGGACTCGAGGAATGCTGGAGATTCAGAAAATGCTCGGGACGCTGCAATGGCTAGGGTTTGTCAAAGACTATGTCTATAAGAAGGAAAAAGAAGGGAAAACACACAAACTCGAAAACACAAAAGAGAAAAGAAGCAAGAAAAAAAAAAAAGTGAGAAATCAAATGGCATCTTCCTACCCATTTTCGTTGGATCTCAACCTAGCTCCACCGACTCTAGACATGGGGCCAAGCAGCGGCACCAGGATGGGTACCCTACTTTGCCTCCGCAAGGGGGCCTGTGACTGTCAATGACTCAATACTCCTGGACAACGATGTTGCCATTGGAGTTGGCAGAAATTTAGTAACTCCTAAAGATATACGTGTGTTCGGGACAAGAGATGACAACCGGGTCACGAGTGATGCCCTAGCACTGAGCGTGCAGAGTACAGCATGTGTTGCAAGTTTGGGTCATCGCCTACTTGCGAAGTCCCATGAGGTAGAGATTCTGAAAGGTCAGTGAGCGGCGGAGCGAAGTATGGTTGAAGAGTGTCAGAGTGCTATAAAAAGCTTGAAAAGGGAGAGGGCAAGGATAGTGGAGGTGAATCGACACCAGCTAGAAGTATTGCGGGACGAGAATAAAAGCCTATCAAAGATGGTAGAGTTATATTCTCGTGACATGAGAAAGCAGCTGGAGGACCTAGACCGACCGGGTAAACGCAAGCAAGCAGATCGCGAGAGTAGTTATGCTCAAGCTAAGATTGCGATCTTTGGGAGCTCAAGTGGTGAGCCCCAAGAGGCTGTGCGTGAAGCCCCGGAAGAGGATAGCCAGAGGGCCAAACTCAAAGCTCCTATGGTCGAGACACCTAGCGCGGGAAGAAATGATTTCTACTGTTTTTATTTTTTTTTGGTTGTTTTTGTTTTTGTTATTTTGGTTTTCAGAAATAAAATAGTAAAGTTGCAGAAGGAAAAAGAAAGAGACAAAGAAAACACACTTCCCACTTAAATCTAACAAAAACGACAAATGGAAAAGAAAGCACACTTCCCAAACTTAAATAAAACAAAAATAATAAACGGAAAAAGAAAGCACAGTTCCCTAACTAAAATAAAACAAAGATGATAGCCGAAAGGGAAAGGCAAAAACACAAAGCTCTAGAAAATGAAAGTAACGGGCAAAAACATAAAACACCAGAAAACACGGAAGTAAAAAGAAAAGTAAAGTGAAAGTAAAGGTGCTCCCCCTTGAAGCGATTAGGTCAGACATGCCCGGGAAATCCGAAATGGTGTTGGCTCTCTCTCATCAGCATATTTCTATTTAAACCACATCTCTGCAAGCGGATGATACCCAGCATTTCTTCCTGCAAACTCAAGGAAAAACATCAAAAAATTCAGAAGCAAAACAAATGGCATCTTCATGTACTCACCTTGATGATCTCAACCTTGAGCTCTCACTTGCACCACCGAATGCGCAGATAAGGGCTCGTCCAAACCCTGTTTTCCCAAACTCCACATATCATCACGGTACGGCCTCAAACTTTGCTGAGGTAATACCGAACTTTTCTGAGGCAGTGCCGAACAGAGCAGTGTTGCTGGGCAGCATGATTGGCAGTAAACTCACATCGGCAGATCACCTGCATGTGGCACAGAGGTCCAACAAGGCTGCAGTGGAGGAGTCCCACAATTTAACGGTGCTCCATGCGGTCTCGGCTACCAATTTGGGCATGCGATTAATGGCGAGGACACGAGAGTGTGCCGCGCTGAGCGAGGAAGTGGCTTCCTTGAAGGCTATGGTGGCGGACTGCAGAAGCGGCTCTACTTGCCAATCAGGAGGTGGAAGCACTGGAGAGAAAAATGAGGACCATGTGGAGCTGCTGCAAATTCTGCAAGTAAGAGAGAGTAGAGGCATGCCATGAAGATGATGATGATGATGAAGAAAAAGAAGAATAAGAAGAAGAAGAAGTTTGTTATTTTTATTATTGTTGTTGTTTTGTTTTTGTTTTTGTTTTTGTTTTTTTTTTTTTTTTTTTGTTTTTTTGTTTTTTTTGTTTTTGTTTTTTTTGCAGTGTTTAAAATAAAATAAAAATGTGTTTTTAACACTCAGAAATAAACTAACTAACCATACCATAAAAACAAAAACAAAACAAAATAAAAAATAAAAAAAAAACGACTAAACAAAATAAATACAAAAACTAACTTAACAAAACAAAAACAAAACAAAAACAAAAACTAAACAGAAAAGAAAACAAAGAAAATAAAAAAAACTTAATTTAAAAACACATGAATATACAAGCAACTCACGGATGACCAGTTAAGGGCCTCAGAAAAACACAGCTAGGGGATCCGGGAAGGTTGGAGGGGTCACAATGGTCCCGCTTAAAACCCAAACTTCTTAGACACCGAAGGTGTCGCCTAAAGAACTCCTAGACACTGTATTGACGGAAGTGCTTCCTGGAGTTATCATAAGTCAGCTCATATAAAAAATCTTTTTGAATTTTTTTTAATTTTTAATTTTTAAGTTTTAAGATAAGAAACAAAAACGAATTAAGATAAAAATGAGACAACAAACTATAAATGAAAATGAACTAAGTACTCTAAACAAACTAAAAAAAATGACATAAATTCTTGTACTAAAAGAAACAAACCAAGAAATAAACATAATTTAAAGAAGATAAATGATTGAAATGCTCCCCCTTGAAGCGATTAGGTCCAAGCGTGATGCAATTGGAGGTCGCGACTTCTCCCACTGCTCCACACTTCCCATTCTTATGATTGAGGTTGCCATCTCTCTCCATTTTTATTGAGCTATTTACATTGCTACTACAAACACACAAACTTGAAATGGAATTAAAAGGGTTAGGAAATAAAAGGAAAATCAACACACATCCAATTTCATGCTTCAAAGCAACAAGCAACAAAGTAAATTAAACTAGTTTATGAAGTTCGTTCTTTCTCAAATATGATTATCCATATGGTGTGTGGTTTTAATCAAGTATTCAGAAAAAGCATTTAGCTATGGTGTTTAGTCTAAACACAAATTCCGAACCCATTAAGAACAAGAAGAACAATAAAGAACCAAGTATAATTTAAACATGGTGTTTGTCTTCAATATCTACCCATTCATTCACTAATCAGTCCAAGAGTCATATGGTGTTTATGTAAACTTGAACAAGATATTTAATTAAGAGCAAGTGAATGAAACCATAAACTAGAAATAATCAACATGCTACTTATAGATTCAGCTGCACCAAAATGGGTTCAACTGCATCCTCAACTTGTGATACTCGCAAGTGCACGAGCCGTTGGGTAGTATAGCATGTGTAAGTGCGAGGTCGATTCCACAGGGATTGGTGGTTGAATGATCCAATTTAGTTTCCTACACAAAACAGAAATAAAAACAAAAGAACAAAACAAGAAGAAAAAATGTACATTACAAGAAAAATAAATTACAACTAAGAAAACATTAAGGAAACTTAGAGAACTTTGAGGAAGAAAGGAGAAGTGTTTGGGAAAAGTGGTTGAGGACATGGAGGCTTTTTGGAGAAGAAAGTAGAAGTAGAGAATTGTTTGAGAAAGTGTTTGGAGAATTTGATGAAGAAAGTGTTTGGAAACTTGGAGGATTTTGGAAGAGAAGGTTTGAGAACATTGGGAATTTGGAAGAGAAAGTGTTTGGGACATGTTTGAGAGCATGGAGAACTTTGAAAGAGAATAGAGAAGTGTTTGGAGAATTTGATGAAGGAATGTGGAGAAGTGTTTGAAGAACATGGAGACTTTTGAAGAGAATATTGGAAGAGTAAGGAAAGTGGTGTTTGGGAACTTTGTGGATTTTGGAAGAGAGAGTGTTTGGAAAATTGGAGAATGTTTGAGAACTTTGGAAGGGAAGAGACATATGTTTGAGGAATTGAAGAATGCTTGGAAGAGAGTAGTGTTTGTGAAGTGTTTGAGATGTAATAAAAAGAAAATTCAGTAGAAGTATCTTATTACAACAATTGAGAACTACAAAGGGAAACTAAGAGAATTTGAGGGAGAGAAGGGAAGGGAGCTCTAGAGAAGTGCTTGAGAGCTCCCCCCCTTGGGGTGTGATTACAAGCTTAGAGAACTTCCCTATTTATAGGCTTAGGGGAGATGAAAATCTGAATATACAATTGAATTCACTAACCACACTAACTTCACCTAACACACAACACTTAATTCACCAACCTAACCTAACACACAATTGCATTTGAAAACAATTCCTCTTGTCTTTAGGCTTAGTGTTGCATCATCCACTTCAACATCTTTCAATTCATTTGGTTGCTGCAAAATTCCACTCAATTATAGGAATTGAATATGCTTCACCAAACTTTCCCACAATCAACAACACATCATCATGCATATGTCATGCATGACAATGCATTGCAGCCAGCTTGTGGGCTCGTTTTGGGCTTGTGGCTTCATTCTGAAAAATCTAGAAAAATATGGATCTTGAAGCTCTTTGTCTTATCTTTCCAAGCATATGCAGCCCAACTCAAGGAAAAATCGGGAAGGCCCTCAAATGTGATTTTTGGCCCAGTAACGCAGATTCTGCCGAATTTGACCTTAAGTTGCCAAAACATGTATAACTTTCTCTAGAAGACTCGGAATCATGAACCGTAAAATTCTACAGAAAATAGACTTCCGTAGCTTTCCAATCATGTATGGCTCATTATCTGGTTCTTCTTGAGCAAATACAGTTCAATCCGTGAAGTTGACTGATCTGCAGACACCGTTTTGAGCTAACTTGTCTCCAAAATGCAATTTGTGAGTCCTTAAGCTTATTACACTGAAACAAACACAAAACTTATTAAAAGCACAAGTTTAACTCAAAAACATAACCAAATCATAAATTAGAAGGGTACAAAATGATATGTAAATATGCACCGATCAAATACCCCCAAACCTAGATTTTGCTAGTCCTCGAGCAAAACAGAAGGAAAACAAAGATAAAAACAAACAAGAAGTTAGCTAGACCACTTTCGTAGGTAACTCGATTGCATTTAGCGTATGCAACAAGCCTTTAAACCTCTAGGCATCCCTAGTAGGAGGAGTTGTGTCTCCTGAGGGTTTAACAGATCAACACCCACAAACGTTTTTCTAACTCTACAAAACAAAATGGTTAGAAAACTTATTAGATTTGTTAGTCCTTAAGCAAAATAACAAAAACAAAAATAAAAGCAAAAACAAAAATAAAAATAAAAACTATCACAAAAATAAAAAGAACTCAAAATAATCTTTCCGAACATTTCCGAAGAGAAATTACTCATGCACATGACTTAAACGTTTTAATAACAAAAGCTCAATTTTAGACATTATTCACAAGGTGGCAAAGTTCAAAACATAATATGCTCAAAGTGTAGTAGTGTGATTGCCAAATGCAACAAATTCCCCAATCTTAGTTTTCACACAATTTCAAAAATCATACAAAGCACAAGTTCAACTTCAAATCTCACCAAAGTTGTCCTCTCACAAATGAATCACTCAGAAGAGGGTTACAATGCAACACTCAGTTATAAACATGAGATTAGAGTTAAACCATAAAGACTTAACTTCGAAATAGAAAGATGAAGAACTTGCATTAATATGATCTCAAGAAGGATGCCAAACACTTAAAAGTAGAAAAATGTATGCAATTCAACCACATGACATTTAAGATCAATTTAGGTCTTTAATATAGGTTGTAATGGGGCCAAGGGTGTAAGGTGAGTAAGAAATGAAGGGTATGGATAAAACAAAGTCCAAGGAACTCAAAATATAAGAGCATAAAACAATTGTTTACAAGACTTCGAATCATCACGATTAGATTTTTTTTCTTTTACATGATCAATACTCTTTATACCTTCATTACAATGATTCACTCCTTTATTGAACAAACACCAATTTATTTTGAAGGCCCAAAAATTAATTTTCAATCAACTACCACTTTTCTCTTTTCTTTCACCAATTGTGTGAATTTTTTTTTTCTTTTTTTTTTTCGAAATGTAACACCTCTTCCCAAACTTAGCATGAAAAACACATCCCAATTAAAGCTCATGAGTTCCTTAGAAAGGTAAATATTTGTTTTTCGGGCTAAGGTGAGGAAATAAAATTGGTAAATGAAAAAAAAGGTTTACATGTAGGCTCAAAATGGTTAACAATGGAAAATCATGCTTAAGCATGCATAAGGTTAGCTTGAAAGGCACAAACGATCCAAAGAGGGCTTTAATATCATTTCTTAAATGTCATGAAATCAAATTGCATAAGAATGAATGACTTTTAAGTGTTCAACCAAATCAATGAATAATGAGATCAAACAACAACTTAGATGACAAGAAATTAAGAGTATGTGTATAACACTCAAGAAATGAAGTACAAGGCTCAAAAGCTCACTTTATATGGTTGGTTATATAAGTCTAATTTATGCTTCATACAATTCTTTAGATCATGCAAATCCTTTAATTGGAAAATTATGAAACAAATGGCAAGTGCAAAGGTTTCGAACATATCATGCTAGAACAATGCCAAATTTATTTATTTTTTTCAATTTAAATTTTTATTCTTTTTTTTTTATAAATAAAATAATATGAAATCCAATTTTCATTTAAGTCATGCAACATTTATCACAATCTCATCATATGTGTTCGGAAAGTGACTCAAAAACAAAACAAAACAAAACAGGACTCAAAATTTAAAATTTAAAAAAAAAAAAAAAAACAAGCAAAATTTTTTTAATTAATTTTTTTTTTATATATAATTTAAAAAAATTTAGGAAAAACCAAATTTATTTGCTAAACTCCAATACCCCCAAACCTAGAAATGAACATTGTCCTCAATGTTTAAAAATTAGCCACAAACAATGTCATAACAAGAAATGAAAGGTACTAAAGTAAATAAAAAATCATAAAACACACAAGAATTAAAATACACAAATAAAATACAATAATTACAAAAATAAAAATTACAGAACAAACAAATAAAAATAAAAATGAAACAGTAAAACACTCAAAACAGATAGTCATATGCAAACTGAAACCCAAAACAAAAACAGCCCAAAGCCCAAAATGGAATTAACCCAACAGCGGTAAAACCTGACCCAAAATGAAATCCGAAACCCACACGTTTCAATTTATTTATTTTATTTTTAATTTTTAATTTTTTTTTTCGAAGCGCGAAGGCGGGATTTCTGAAAAGAGATAATGTGGTCCTTGATGTTTCGACAGAGCGAGACACGTGTTGACAAGTAGAGGCACCGTATTTTTCACAAGCGGAAATTACGGGTTATGGAAAGGCGCGAAGACGACTTTGCTAAACGCGTCCGTTTAAAAAAGACACGTCGTGATAAATGAGTTGGGTATGGTTGGAAAGAGAGAAGGTGGTGGGACTGGAGGAATGCTGGAGATTCAGAAAATGCTCGGACGCTGCAATGGCTAGGGTTTGTCAAAGACTATGTCTATAAGAAGGAAAAAGAAGGGAAAACACACAAACTCGAAAACACAAAAGAGAAAAGAAGCAAGAAAAAGAAAAAAGTGAGAAATCAAATGGCATCTTCCTACCCATTTTCGTTGGATCTCAACCTAGCTCCACCGAACTAGACATGGGGCCAAGCAGCGGCACCAGGAATGGGTACCCTACTTTGCCTCCGCAAGGGGGCCTCTGACCTGTCAATGACTCAATACTCCTGGACAACGATGTTGCCATTGGAGTTGGCAGAAATTTAGTAACTCCTAAAGATATACGTGTGTTCGGGACAAGAGATGACAACCGGGTCACGAGTGATGCCCTAGCACTGAGCGTGCAGAGTACAGCATGTGTTGCAAGTTTGGGTCATCGCCTACTTGCGAAGTCCCATGAGGTAGAGATTCTGAAAGGTCAGTTCAGCGGCGGAGCGAAGTATGGTTGAAGAGTGTCAGAGTGCTATAAAAAGCTTGAAAAGGGAGAGGGCAAGGATAGTGGAGGTGAATCGACACCAGCTAGAAGTATTGCGGGACGAGAATAAAAGCCTATCAAAGATGGTAGAGTTATATTCTCGTGACATGAGAAAGCAGCTGGAGGACCTAGACCGACCGGGTAAACGCAAGCAAGCAGATCGCGAGAGTAGTTATGCTCAAGCTAAGATTGCGATCTTTGGGAGCTCAAGTGGTGAGCCCCAAGAGGCTGTGCGTGAAGCCCCGGAAGAGGATAGCCAGAGGGCCAAACTCAAAGCTCCTATGGTCGAGACACCTAGCGCGGGAAGAAATGATTTCTACTGTTTTTATTTTTTTTTGGTTGTTTTTGTTTTTGTTATTTTGGTTTCAGAAATAAAATAGTAAAGTTGCAGAAGGAAAAAGAAAGAGACAAAGAAAACACACTTCCCACTTAAATCTAACAAAAACGACAAATGGAAAAGAAAGCACACTTCCCAAACTTAAATAAAACAAAAATAATAAACGGAAAAGAAAGCACAGTTCCCTAACTAAAATAAAACAAAGATGATAGCCGAAAGGGAAAGGCAAAAACACAAAGCTCTAGAAAATGAAAGTAACGGGCAAAAACATAAAACACCAGAAAAACACGGAAGTAAAAAGAAAAGTAAAGTGAAAGTAAAGGTGCTCCCCCTTGAAGCGATTAGGTCAGAGCATGCCGGGAAATCCGAAATGGTGTTGGCTCTCTCTCTATCAGCATATTTCTATTTAAACCACATCTCTTGCAAGCGGATGATACCCAGCATTTCTTCCTGCAAACTCAAGGAAAAACATCAAAAAATTCAGAAGCAAAACAAATGGCATCTTCATGTACTCACCTTGATGATCTCAACCTTGAGCTCTCACTTGCACCACCGAATGCGCAGATAAGGGCTCGTCCAAACCCTTTTCCCAAACTCCACATATCATCACGGTACGGCCTCAAACTTTGCTGAGGTAATACCGAACTTTTCTGAGGCAGTGCCGAACAGAGCAGTGTTGCTGGGCAGCATGATTGGCAGTAAACTCACATCGGCAGATCACCTGCATGTGGCACAGAGGTCCGACAAGGCTGCAGTGGAGGAGTCCCACAATTTAACGGTGCTCCATGCGGTCTCGGCTACCAATTTGGGCATGCGATTAATGGCGAGGACACGAGAGTGTGCCGCGCTGAGCGAGGAAGTGGCTTCCTTGAAGGCTATGGTGGCGGACTCCAGAAGCGGCTCTCCTGTGCCAATCAGGAGGTGGAAGCACTGGAGAGAAAAAATGAGGACCATGTGGAGCTGCTGCAAATTCTGCAAGTAAGAGAGAGTAGAGGCATGCCATGAAGATGATGATGATGATGAAGAAAAAGAAGAATAAGAAGAAGAAGAAGTTTGTTATTTTTATTATTGTTGTTGTTTTGTTTTTGTTTTTGTTTTTGTTTTTTTTTTTTTTTTTTGTTTTTTTGTTTTTTTTGTTTTTGTTTTTTTTGCAGTGTTTAAAATAAAATAAAAATGTATTTTTAACACTCAGAAATAAACTAACTAACCATACCATAAAAACAAAAACAAAACAAAATAAAAAAAAAAAAAAAAAACGACTAAACAAAATAAATACAAAAACTAACTTAACAAAACAAAAACAAAACAAAAACAAAAACTAAACAGAAAAAGAAAACAAAGAAAATAAAAAAAACTTAATTTAAAAACACATGAATATACAAGCAACTCACGGATGACCAGTTAAGGGCCTCCGAAAAACACAGCTAGGGGATCCGGGAAGGTTGGAGGGGTCACAATGGTCCCGCTTAAAACCCAAACTTCTTAGACACCGAAGGTGTCGCCTAAAGAACTCCTAGACACTGTATTGACGGAAGTGCTTACTGGAGTTATCATAAGTCAGCTCATATAAAAAATCTTTTTGAATTTTTTTTAATTTTTAATTTTTAAGTTTTAAGATAAGAAACAAAAACGAATTAAGATAAAAATGAGACAACAAACTATAAATGAAAATGAACTAAGTACTCTAAACAAACTAAAAAAAATGACATAAATTCTTGTACTAAAAGAAACAAACCAAGAAATAAACATAATTTAAAGAAGATAAATGATTGAAATGCTCCCCCTTGAAGCGATTAGGTCGAGCGTGATGCAATTGGAGGTCGCGACTTCTCCCACTGCTCCACACTTCCCATTCTTATGATTGAGGTTGCCATCTCTCTCCATTTTTATTGAGCTATTTACATTGCTACTACAAACACACAAACTTGAAATGGAATTAAAAGGGTTAGGAAATAAAAGGAAAATCAACACACATCCAATTTCATGCTTCAAAGCAACAAGCAACAAAGTAAATTAAACTAGTTTATGAAGTTCGTTCTTTCTCAAATATGATTATCCATATGGTGTGTGGTTTTAATCAAGTATTCAGAAAAAGCATTTAGCTATGGTGTTTAGTCTAAACACAAATTCCGAACCCATTAAGAACAAGAAGAACAATAAAGAACCAAGTAGAATTTAAACATGGTGTTTGTCTTCAATATCTACCCATTCATTCACTAATCAGTCCAAGAGTCATATGGTGTTTATGTAAACTTGAACAAGATATTTAATTAAGAGCAAGTGAATGAAACCATAAACTAGAAATAATCAACATGCTACTTGAACCTTTTTCTTGTGTTGTGTAAGCTGGGACTCAAACCCAGTTCTCTTGCTTGTCAGGCAATTGTCCTTGTCCGTTGGACTACAAACACAACTTGTCAATTAACGTCATTAACTTTAAAACATGAAACTGTCTAGTTATATACAAAAAATAAAAATAATAAAAAGTAGGAAAACCAAATGGAATCAAACAATGTTACCGATCCCCGGCAACGGCGCCAAAACTTGTTGCGTATAGATTCAGCTGCACCAAAATGGGTTCAACTGCATCCTCAACTTGTGATACTCGCAAGTGCACGAGCCGTTGGGTAGTATAGCATGTGTAAGTGCGAGGTCGATTCCACAGGGATTGGTGGTTGAATGATCCAATTTAGTTTCCTACACAAAACAGAAATAAAAACAAAAGAACAAAACAAGAAGAAAAAATGTACATTACAAGAAAAATAAATTACAACTAAGAAAACATTAAGGAAACTTAGAGAACTTTGAGGAAGAAAGGAGAAGTGTTTGGGAAAAGTGGTTGAGGACATGGAGGCTTTTTGGAGAAGAAAGTAGAAGTAGAGAATTGTTTGAGAAAGTGTTTGGAGAATTTGATGAAGAAAGTGTTTGGAAACTTGGAGGATTTTGGAAGAGAAGGTTTGAGAACATTGGGAATTTGGAAGAGAAAGTGTTTGGGACATGTTTGAGAGCATGGAGAACTTTGAAAGAGAATAGAGAAGTGTTTGGAGAATTTGATGAAGGAATGTGGAGAAGTGTTTGAAGAACATGGAGACTTTTGAAGAGAATATTGGAAGAGTAAGGAAAGTGGTGTTTGGGAACTTTGTGGATTTTGGAAGAGAGAGTGTTTGGAAAATTGGAGAATGTTTGAGAACTTTGGAAGGGAAGAGACATATGTTTGAGGAATTGAAGAATGCTTGGAAGAGAGTAGTGTTTGTGAAGTGTTTGAGATGTAATAAAAAGAAAATTCAGTAGAAGTATCTTATTACAACAATTGAGAACTACAAAGGGAAACTAAGAGAATTTGAGGGAGAGAAGGGAAGGGAGCTCTAGAGAAGTGCTTGAGAGCTCCCCCCCCTTGGGGTGTGATTACAAGCTTAGAGAACTTCCCTATTTATAGGCTTAGGGGAGATGAAAATCTGAATATACAATTGAATTCACTAACCACACTAACTTCACCTAACACACAACACTTAATTCACCAACCTAACCTAACACACAATTGCATTTGAAAACAATTCCTCTTGTCTTTAGGCTTAGTGTTGCATCATCCACTTCAACATCTTTCAATTCATTTGGTTGCTGCAAAATTCCACTCAATTATAGGAATTGAATATGCTTCACCAAACTTTCCCACAATCAACAACACATCATCATGCATATGTCATGCATGACAATGCATTGCAGCCAGCTTGTGGGCTCGTTTTGGGCTTGTGGCTTCATTCTGAAAAATCTAGAAAAATATGGATCTTGAAGCTCTTTGTCTTATCTTTCCAAGCATATGCAGCCCAACTCAAGGAAAAATCGGGAAGGCCCTCAAATGTGATTTTTGGCCCAGTAACGCAGATTCTGCCGAATTTGACCTTAAGTTGCCAAAACATGTATAACTTTCTCTAGAAGACTCGGAATCATGAACCGTAAAATTCTACAGAAAATAGACTTCCGTAGCTTTCCAATCATGTATGGCTCATTATCTGGTTCTTCTTGAGCAAATACAGTTCAATCCGTGAAGTTGACTGATCTGCAGACACCGTTTTGAGCTAACTTGTCTCCAAAATGCAATTTGTGAGTCCTTAAGCTTATTACACTGAAACAAACACAAAACTTATTAAAAGCACAAGTTTAACTCAAAAACATAACCAAATCATAAATTAGAAGGGTACAAAATGATATGTAAATATGCACCGATCAAGCAATCAGTTCAAGTTCAAGCTAAGTTGTAGTCTTGAGTGTCTAGACACCTAAAAGGGGAAACACGAAGGGTTGTGAGAGTGTTCACAAGTGTATCAAAGTGTTGAGCAAGGGGTGTGAGAGAAAAGAGAGCTTAGAGAGAGAATAGAGTTCCAAGGGGTTTTTTTTTGTAAACCAAAGTTGTAACTTATTCTTTCATGAAGTGAATTTCTCAAGGGGATCACCAAGAGGATGTAGGCATTTGCTGAACCTCTATAAATGCTTGTGTCACTTTGTGCTTGGTTGTTGTCTCATGTGTGTGTGTGTGTGTGATTCATCCATTCATTGTGTGTGTCACAAAGTCCATCAACAACAAGATCATTAGGGGAGGATGAGTTGAGTTTGTTCTCAATTCACAACAATCCGAGCCCCATAGCATGCTGATCCAAGGCCAAGAAGTTGACCTACGAAACTGGGCTGGCAAGGGGCTGTAGCCAAAATTAGTTTGTCTTTCAGCTCTTCTTCCATTCACCCCAAATCAGGCCTTAACATGCATGGATTGCATCATTTCCTATCCAAAGCCATCATTGTTACCTAAATCTCAATTAACTGAAAGATAAACACAAAAAGGATTAAAAGCACAAGTTTAACTTAAAAACATAACCAAATCATAAGTTAGAAGGGTACAAAATGATATACAATTATGAACCGATCAATAATTACATCACCGTCGTTGTTCGGGCCCATTGCAACATTGTATCGCGGAAGATCACCGAGGTCAATTGTAATTGACTGAATCAGTATTTTCGATTGAGGGCACTCCTTGTATCTGAAACGGTTCTTGTATAACATTTGTATCTCGAAGTGTTTCCGCATCATTTTCCATTGAAGATTCTAAACGTTGGTCAGCGACGTTGTCGACGTCGTTGTCAGTTGGGTCTAGTTCTGGTATAGCATACACGTTACTCTGATCCATCTTCTGAACAACTTTCCAATCGCTCTCGGCTTTAGGGTCATCTAGATACACAATCTGTGTTGCCATGTTTGCCAAAATGTCAGGGTCGTCATCATACCAAGTTATGTTAATGTTCACAGATAGTAAGCCATGGTCGATTTTAAGACTTCCCTGCCTATTTGGGTTCATATTAAACAGGAAGAAGACGTTCCAGAACCGGTTCCAGGAAGCTAAATCAAATACAGGAAGCTGTGTTCGACAGGAGGCTACGACAGAGAGGAGTCAGGAGTATTTAAATAATATAACAGCCATGATGCAATGGCAAGTTAACAAGCAGTTCAGGAAAGACCGTGAGGCCACCATGGCCAGAATTCCAAACCCTGATGTTGTGGTTCGCAAGCTGGACCTTCCCTTCAGTCCTCCACCAGGGCTAGCATGGCCATATCAAGAGAATCCTCTTATTGCACAGATAGCTGGAATACTAGGACCCGAAGAAATCCAGTCTGGATAGAGGGAGGAGCCCCTCTCGCCCAAGAACATGAGGCTCCAGTCGAGACCAGAAGGTCCTCGCCAATCCAGGCTCCCCAGAATCAGCCAGAACCACCCTGCTCCACCACCTGTGGCCCCGCGAGATCAACCACTGCCACTTCTGCCCGAGGCGCCAGCTGTGCCACCTTATAGACCAAGAAGAATGGACCACAATCCATTTCCTCCACTAGCAAGGGGCAGGAGAGGCAGAGGGGGAATTAACCCTTTTGCCAACAATGATAGAAACAGACCAGGGGAAAGCTGGAGGAACCATCTAGAGGTTGAAGAAGAGGAAGAACACAGGGAAGAAGCTCTGCCTCGACCATCCAGAATAGAGCGCAGGTTTGATCATGACCATCCAGAGCAGGGACGAAATCCACATCCTGTCAATGCTTTAAATGACATGGGGGTATTACAGAGGATGATCAGGGAGATGATGGAGCCAGAAGCCAGAAGAGGGGAAAGGCCTACCTATAGAAAGCCGTACCTGGCTTATATAGATCAGATTCCTCTACCTCCAGGTTTCAAAGTACCAAATTTCACTTTGTTTAATGGAGAGGAGCCTCATGCTTCGTTAGTAGAACACATAGGCAGATTTTATGTCCAATGTATAGCTATAGAGAATAATCCTTTGTTAAAACTAAGGTTTTTTGGGAATTCTCTCTCTGGACAAGCTTTCACTTGGTATACTAGTCTGCCAGCTAATTCAGTTAGACTTGGGAACAAATGGAGAACGTCTTCCATGATTACTATTTCAGGATCCAAGCCAGAAGTCACCATCAGTGATTTTGCAGCTCTCAAGCAAAGTGAAGATGAACCTGCTAGGATTTCATAATCAGATTCAGGAGGCTTAAGATGAACTGCCGAATCCCTATGGAAGAAAGACACTTCATCCAAATGGCTCAAACATCCCTCAAGATTTCTTTAAGGAAAAGATTTGATGGAGTGCCGTTCGGAGATCTGGGAGAACTGGCAGATAAAGCATCTAAATATGAGGAACTCCTGAGGGAAGAACAGGAGAAAAGGAACTCTTCCAAAGGCACATACTACAAGACCCCTTCTTCTTCAATCCATTTAATTGAAGTAGAGTCAGAAGAAGACACAGAGGGCTCGGAGGAAATAGAGGTTGTAGTGGCAGAAATGGCAAAATTAAAACATCCCATCATCTGCAAAGCTCTCACAAAGCCACCAAAGGACCAGAAGCCACCACCATTCACAGGAGGATTCGTTCCAAACAAACCAACACAGAACAAGGTCTACTCTTTCGACCTAACCAAAGTTGATGATTTGTTTGCTGAGATGCTGGCGCAAAAGGCAATAGAGACGCCTCATAAGCTGCCTAAACCAGAAGAGCTCAAGGGCAGGGAGGATTGCAGATGGCACAACTCTTGGAATCACTCCACCAACAGTTGTGTCGTTTTCAGAGATGTCATACAGGAAGGAATAACTGCAGGAAGATTGAAGCTGGAGAGAAACCTCCCTCAATTACGACAGATCCTTTTCCCCGGCCTCAAATTAACATGGTCAACCTAAATTGGCCAGAACGGAAGGGAAAATGCCAGTTCTAGGAGAAGCAGGAGAACTACAAAGGAGGACTTCCAAAGGCCAAAGGCGACCATCTCGGCTGGGATAGTATTATGCAGTAAATGCAAGTGCGAAAGTGAGTTAGAAGTTACACTGACAGGCAGAACCAACCCACACACAACGTGTTTGACCGGATTGGAACATCATACCAGCAAGGCCTAGCTCCAACCCCTCCCAGAACACAGAGTTAGGCAAAGGGATTATCTTAGGCCGACTCAACATAACAAGAGAATGTCAGAGCAGCCTAAGGAGGAGAGATCCTGTCACCCGTTTCTGTTGATTTCCTATGATAGTAGGGTAAAGTTCCCCATTAATTCAAAGACCATTGTTTGGTCAATAAATCAACTTTCTTTATGTGCTGAGCGTGCCACTGTTAGCAACCTTTCGATTCTAATAGACTTGAGAGTAAAAATAACTTGCGCCCCAAGCTATTGACTTTGAACAAACGATTGTGAATTTGGGTGAGGAATATCTCCCAAGTAAGTTCTTTTCTATGCCTTAGACTGGTAAGGACTTCATAATTTTTCTCAATATAAAATTGGTAGTTCTGGCCAGGAATAAGTGATAACAGATTGAACTAATTTCAGGCAGAACTCCCCCTTACAAGACTCAAAAAAGGAAAACTGACTATTCAAAGATAAAGCAAGAGCTATGCTTTTATTTCTGTCCCGGTAGTTATCTCTTTCTGGACTGTACCGGATGCGCCTGCACTGGACTGGACTTTTAAACAGCTTCAACTGCTAAACTTCAGTTGCAAATTCCAGATACCAAATTTGAATTTGGCAGAGCTTTAATTCATTTCAAGCCCTGGAAGGCCTTTGGATGGACAGAACTGGGACTTCTTCGGTCTGAAAAGGGGCAGAAGTGGCTGGACCTAAGCTTGGGACTGTGTTGTGGTACTTGTGCTTCCTGGCAGAGCTCTCCATAAATTTGTTGAGGTTTTCGTATTTCAGAAAACTCAAACTCTGCTTGTTTTGGCTTTGCTTGAACCGAATTTGTAACGAGAAGAGTCTCGTTATTGTTGACTGACTGAAACTGGAACTAGTGACTTTAACTTGTTTCTGCTAGGAAGGATAGCAGGATGATTCTGCAAGCTTGTTAAAAAGCTTTTGAGTTTGGAATGCTCAGACTCTAGGTCTGTTTGAAAATCTTCTTGAGATCAAGTGATCATTTTGAGTGTTTGTCTTTTGACTGAGTTTTTGGTTGGGTTGGTTGGTTGTTTTTGTCTGTTCACCCTCTCTTGTATTTATAAGAAATGTTTTCCTGCGGGTTTTTTACATCTTTTAATAATGGGCGGCAAAATACTCAAAAGATCTTTTATTTTTAAAATAAAAAGTAAATGAGTTCTATCTTTGTTCTGGCAAGCAGGCACTCAACCATTGGTTTCTGAAGTGATTATTCCCCTGTGTTTTGATGGGGTGCCATGCCCTTCTCCCAGTTTCACCGTTTTTGCAAGTTCCCAGTTTGTTGAACAATTCTCTGCTCCCTGTTTATCTTCTTTTTACAAAAGGAGAGTCTGTTTATCCTTGAAAAAGGCGTTCCTCTGAAATATCCGATTATCTTTTAGATAAACTAAGCGGAATTTGATCTCCTGGCAGCAAAGCCACTTCAGAGAGGTTCTTCTTCATACTTGTTCCATTTTCAATCTTAGCCGATTTTATTGACTTTTCCAAGTTAGGGTCACGTGGGTGCGTTTTTCTTTAATCAAAAACTGTTAGGCCCATTTCTTCTTTTGGCTCGAAACTGTTTTGGCCTTCATTGCGGCCCAGGTTTCCTAACGTTCTTTGGGCTGGACGTGTTGATGGGTTGAGAGTGTCGAAACAGGTGGCCTGCGAAATGATGTGGGCTTGTTGCTCCTGTTTTTGGCGTGCCAAGTTTAGGCCCAAACAATGCCCCCATTAAGTTTGATCCGTTTAAAACGGTTTTCAGACTTAATGATCTTCGGCCAATAAATTGTGCGCGCAGAATTAAAACGTCCCCTGCCTGCCACGTTTGCCTACCACGAACTAAACTTCGTGGGAAGCTGTTCAGTTACTAGCTAGTTGTGGGCTGGTCACTATCAGTTTTCAAGTGGCGTCTTGTCTTCCCACAATTTTGAGTCTTTAAAAGAAATTTGAAAACCTCACTTCCTGTTCATCTCAAAACCTAGCTTTCTCAGAGTTCAGTTTTCTTGGTTTTTCATCAGAATCCTTCCCTTTTTCTCTGCTCAATTCTTGATTCTTTTTTTGTTCCTAGTTTGTAAACCTAGAAAAATGTCTTCTTTAAAGACTCGTGTCCAAAGTGCTTCCTCCTCAGTTCCTCGGATTACATTACCGGGACTGGAATCGATACTCATGCTATGGAAGTTCGGAGAAGGCTTCATCCCTTCGTTCAGAAAAAATTGGACGAAAGCGTCCTTTATTTGTTTGACAGGACCCTGACTCTGGGACCTCGTTGGTTTGGTTATGTTCCGCTGAGATAGCAGAGCTAATCAAGAAGGATGCTGAAGCACCTCTATGTTATCAAGGGACTTCTGCCCTGTCCTCCTATTCTTGGGGTCAGCAAGAACTTCAGCCGCTCGTTCCCGTCCAGCGAGGTGAGGAACAGTCCTGTGAAGTGTTCAGGCTGGATTGACAAACTTCTCCCAGAATTCGGAGCTCATTGGAAGAAGGCAGGAATTTATGATGCAATTCTGCTGTCCAAGCAATCCATTAGCCGAGATGAGAACCTGCTTGCCGCCGCCTTTTGTTTCTGGAATTCTGCCAGCAACACATTTGATTTCCGTGTGGGTCCAATGGCGCCAACCCTGCTGGACATGGCTCAGATCTTTGGGTTCAGGCCCCATGGAAGACCTGTTGATGCTGTTGGTGATTACTACCAAAGGAGGAATCAGGAGAAATTGGCCAAGCCTTTCACCATCTCTCCTGCTGCTATTAACTAGAGCTGCTCCTTTTCCAATTTCTTGAAGAGATTCAGTGTGGAGGAGGACCAGGATCAGCAGCATATGCTATATCTTCTGTACTGGCTGAACAGATTTGTGTTTCCCAACCGTTCTTCTGCTATTCCTGCTTGAGTACGGGCATTTGGCGGAAGCCTGCACAGCCACACCGATGTTGGACTTGGGCCGTCATCCTGCCACAATGCAGAGTCCTCTGAATCTATCTGCTCCTGGTTCATTTTGGATGATCCAGGTCTGGCTGCAGGTATATTTTCCGAAATTCCGATTCCCTAATGTCGTTCTACCTGAAAATCCGGTTTTGTCTCTTCCTCTGATGTCGGCAGAAGTGCCCAAGCGCTCCATTGAAGAGTACCTGATGTGGTTCAGGCATTATTCTAAGCGCTCCGCAGCTCGTGGCAGGTGGTGATCAGAAGAACCTATCCTTGGTCCCAGCCTGGGCACCGGCTTTTTGAAAAGGATCCAGAAGATCGAAGCTGCCAGAACATAACTCAGGAAGATTTTTCTGAGCGTATATTTGCTGAAGGATCTGCCCTATGGAGGTGGGAAGCCTCCAAATTATCATCTGGGGGCAGAAGTCTACCATCCCAATTTCTGCGCACGACAACTGGCTGCCCCAGGTCGTTCCGTTCAAATACTACAGAAGTTGCAATCGAGCTTCTTCCTGGAGAGATTCAGAGATCTCTGGAGGTGCACAAGGATGCTCGTTGTGCAGTTAATAAAATTAATAACAATCTGGATGGTCCCTATCCATCCTGGGAGCTCAACTCATCCAGTTCTGCCGACTTTGATGCTTGGTAGAAGGCCAGGTTTCGAGGGATGCCTGCTTCAGCTACCTCCAGTTAAGGTGCTTTTCGAGGGCTGGACTTGTGGAAACATGTTTGGAGAGGCAGAGGCCAGAAAATTCACAGTTAAGACCATCCAAAATACCAACGATCAAATCATAGAAGGTAGATTCTTCATTCTGTCTGTATTTTCTTGTTCTGTTGTCTATACTTGTCTGACAAATCAATTCTGCCTGTATCAGACCCTTCTATGAAGAACATCATTGGTGGACAAATGGTTCAGGCTGGAGCAATGTTTGGTAAGCCTTGATTTACCATGTTCCTTCCATTTTCTTTTGCTAGATTTAGTTCTGACTTTATATTTCTCTTATGCAGTTAGTTCTGTCATTGCCGCTGGTGATCTGGAGCCCCTATCTGGTGATGACGAGGATGAAAACTTGATAGAACAACCACCTGCTGAGGCTGGCTCTATTGCTGGCAAGAAAAGAAAGGAAAGTACTCCTGTAGGGCAATGTTGCCCAACCTGAGACTTTTGGTATGGTTCTCGTATTCAGATTTCATTTCCTTTGACCTGCTCTTGGTCTTGTATGTTCTTCTAACACTTGCTTGTTCTGTGCAGCTGAAAGTCCTCCTCCTCCCCTTCTCATTAGGTCTAAAAGACTTAGGAAGAGGCGTGAGATTTATTCTGATGAGACAGAAGAGTTTGCTGCCAATCCGAATGAGGCTTCTGGAACTGATGATGAGCTGCGAGAAGCTTTTGAGGCTGTTGAAAAGGAGAAGCAGCAAGAAACGGCAGTGGAAACCCCTTCAAAAAAGAAAGGAAAAGATCTTGAAGAAGAGGTGGGGCTGAATTCTGGCCATTCATAGATATACTCTGCCGCCTTTTCTTTTCCAACTCCTGACTTCTGTTTGTCTATTTAGGAGGAGATCCTGGCTGAGGTGATAACGGAGAGCATCGCCTTGGCTCAGAAACGCGCGCTATGGCTAGGACAGAACTGACTAGCTCGAAACTGGCCACTTTTGAAGATCCAGAGGCCGAACATTCCACCAGTTCCAGCCTCTGAGGAGAGCAGCCAGAGCGTTCGTTTCAGGACCAGAGGAATAGGCAGAAGCTTCTGCGGTAGTCTTAACCAGTTCGCTTGTATTTGAGCCTGGAGAACAAGCAGAACAAGCAATCCTGGGCTCTGGGGAGCAGGATAGAGGCTTTGGCAGCATCGGAACCTGTGGAGCAGGTAGAACTTCCGGTTGCAACCCCAGAGCCAGAAGTAGAATTAACTGCTCCTGTTTCTGAAGCCATGGTAAATCCTTGTCACTCTTATACTCGTTCATCTTTTGCACTCTTATCCTGTCCTTGTTTCCCCTTTTAATTCTTATTCCTTCCAGGTGGAAGTGCCCAGGAACTCAGGAGCCGTGGCGGTGGCGGTCAGCCCTCTGAAGCCTGCTTCTCGCAGCTGTAAGTATTACTATGTCATGAACTCTTCTTTAATTTCTGTCCTTTTCGCTAATCCACAATTTTGATTTTGCAGATGCCTATCCAATCCCGTGCTGTCTCAACCATCACAGCCTCCCTCGCTGACCCAGAATTGGCTGAATTTGAGACTATGGACTTGGACGCCCAACTGGACAGGCTGGAGAAGCTCAGGTCTACCCCCAGCAAGGCCAAGTTCAAGGCAGTGGATGAGGCTATGGAGAGAGTAAAGATCTGGCAATCTACGAGCTGGAGCTGGATGAAAATCGAGGAGCTGTTGAGCAATTGATACCTGCTGTATAGGCAGAACATGGCTCCCAAGCCTATCCTTGAAATAAGTCTGAATCTGGCCAGAGATGTGCTCAACCTTCATGATCGCTATGAGGATCTCAGGCCCACCTTCGAGACTTCAGAACTCTGCAAGGCTACCAATGATGCCAACTTGGCTGACTATGCAAAACAGAAGGCAGAACTAGATCAGATGGTTGCTGGATACAAAGAGGCCAAGGCTCCCTGGGATAAGCTGGAGCAGGCAGATTGAAGAACTTCAAAGACAACTGGCAGAACAAAGGGAGGTGCAGCGCAAGCTGGGTGCTGGACTGAGTTCTAAGACCAAGGCCACCTTCCTTGTGCAGAGCATGGTTTCAGCTTCCAGGCCATCTTTGGAAGTTGCAGAAGCTTCAATCCATCAAGGGGTGCTGCTTCAAAAGGAGCTCTCGATTAAGAAGACCAGCCTCAGGAGACTCTCAAGAAACTAGGATTTTAGGATTTCAAAATTTGGGTCTTGTAATGAACCGATTGGTCACTAAGGTGACTGTTTAAATAAAAGTTTATTTATTTTTTGGAATTTTGGTTTCTCTTGATAAACTTAAAAGAAAATTAGAAGATTACATTAATATCCAGAATTAAAACTAAAACAAAATCAAGCAACAGTTTCAAGCTGTTCCCTTTCTATCCCAAGATCCGTTTGTACAGCCTGTGAATCCCACATGGTTGGATAGAATTTCTTTAACCATTTGCCATTAATTGGCGCAGCATGGACTTCTCCATCTCGATCCTGTAGTCTGTATGCCCCTAATCCCAGGACTTGGCTAATTACGAAAGGTCCTTCCCAAGTTGGTGACCACTTTCCATAACCAGCTATATGTGTTCCGAGGGAAGAACTCTCTCCAGACTATTTCTCCCTCTTCAAAACTCTTGTTTTTGACTCTCTTGTTGTACGCTCTTAACACAGCCTGCTATCCTGCTAAGAGTTTGTTGATGGTATCAATCCTGTTTTCATCCAATCCTTCCAGTTCTAATAACATGGCCTGGTTGTAGTCTTCTCCAACCAATTCGTGTTGATGGGCAATTCTGAGGGATTAGACTGCTATTTCCATAGGCAGAATTGCATCATGGCCATAAGTCAAAACATATGGAGTCATACCAGTTGCCTCCCTTTTTGAAGTTCTGTACGCCCATAAAGTTTCTGAAAGCTTCTCATGCCATTGCTTTGGATTTTTCTCAAGCATTTTCCTGATGATATTGATTATTATTTTGTTACTTGATTCTGCCTGTCCATTGGCTTGAGCATAATAGGGAGTAGACTGGAGTAGCTTAAATTTGAATGTTTCTGCCATATCTAGCATATCTCCAGATATGAAAGAAGATCCCCTGTCGGTGGTGATTGATTCCTAGGAATGCCAAATCTCTGGATGATCTGCTCTTCTATGAAAGTGATGATTTCTTGAGAAGTGGTAGACTTAACAGGCTTGGCTTCCACCCATTTGGTAAAATAATCCGTGGCCACAATGATGAAACAATGCTGTTGGCTGCGGCTGGATAAATCTTGCCAAAGAGGTCCATTGCCCATCCTCTGAATGGCCAAGGCTTGACTCCTGGATTCATGGGAACCGAGGGAACTTGCTGGATTGGTCCATGTCTTTGACAAGCTTCACACCCCTTGGAATAATCGATGCAATCTTTCATCATGGTTGGCCAGAAATAGCCATACCTTCTGATTAGCCAACACATTTTCCTTCCACCTTGATGTGCTCCACATATCCCTTCATGAGTTTCTCCCATGACCTTCATGTACTCCTTCTTTCCCAAGCATCTTAGTAACACCTCATCTTTGCTTTTCCGGACCAACTCTTCATTCCACATAAGGTAGTTTGAAGCCATGATTCTGACTCTCTTCTCAGAGGGCAGAATTGGATACTGCAAGTAGTTTATGATGGGGGTCCTCCAATCATCCTCAGTGATTGTGGCAAAATTGACATCTATCTCCATTCCTCTAGTTAGAACAGATGGCAGGCTCTTTTTTCCTACTTTGATAATTCTTTGGACACAATTTTCAGGGATTTGCACTCCTGTAGCTATTTGAGCCAGTTCATTGGCTGCAAAGTTCTCTTCTCTTGGGATGTGTTCCCAAGTAGCTTCCCTGAAATTCTGTCAACAGATTCCTAGCTGCTACTAAATAGACAGCTAAAGTAGGGTTCAAACATTTGTATTCTCCAGCAATCTGTTTTAAAACAAGCATAGAGTCTCCCAAGATTTCCACAGACTGGACTCAAGCTCTACCAACATTTCGAGGCCAATGATTAGAGCTTCATATTCAGCTCTGTTATTGGTGCATTGAAAGTCCAACTGAAAAGAATAACAGTGTCTAACTCCCAAAGGTTCCTCTAGAACAATTCCTGCTCCAGAGGTTAAGTCAGTTTTTGATCCATCAAAGTACAGCTTCCATGATGTGAGATGAATCGAATAAATGGGATTGTTAAGGCAAACATGAGCTCTTGTCAGCAAATCTACATTTGCTATATCCAAAGAATCCATATTTTCAATTTCTTCTCCTGGATGATCGGCTAGGAAATCTGCTACGGCTTGTCCCTTGACAGCTTTCTAAGGAACATATCTAAAAGTGAATTCTGTCAAAGCCAGAGTCCATTTCCCAATTCTGCCTCTCAACATTGGCCTTGTTAGCATGTATTTGATTAGGTCTGTTCTGGCAATGATGTAGATGGTAAATGGCAACATGTAGTGTCTAAGTTTCACAGGAGTGAAGTATAGGGCCAGGCAAAGCCTTTCAATTGCAGAATAGTTCCTTTCTACTTCTGCGAAGTTCTGCTTAGATAGTAGACTGCTTGTTCCTTTCCTTCCTTGTTATCTTGAGCTAACAAGCTTCCAACAGATATTTCTGATGCGGATACATAGAGCTTAAGTGGTCTACCCTTCTTTGGTGGGGAAGAACTGGCGGATTTGAGAGGTAATGTTTGATTTCTTCAAAAGCTCGTTGGTGTTGCTCTTCCCACTTGAAAGTCTGTTCCTGTTTTAGCCTTAACAAGGAAGAAAAGACTGAATCTTTCCGCGGAATTGGATATGAATCTTCTTAGGAAATTAATTTTCCCAAGAAGACTTTGCAGCTCTTTCTTGTTCCGAGGCGGTTGAGCTTCTATGATGGACTTGGCTTTATTTTTGTCAACCTCTATGCCTCTTTGATGTACCAAAAATCCCAAGAAGTTTCCTGCCTGTACTCCAAAAACACATTTCTTAGGGTTCATTTTCAATCTATGTTGTCTCATCCTTAGAAATGCCTTTCTTAGGTTTGATACATGCTTCTCGCTTCTGGAGACTTAATCACCACATCATCTATATATACTTCTGGTAAGGACTTCATAAACAGCTTCAACTGCTAAACTTCAGTTGCAAATCGATACCAAGTTTGAATTTGGCAGAGCTTTAATTCATTTCAAGCCCTGGAAGGCCTTTGGATGGACAGAACTTGGACTTCTCCAATCTGAAAGGGGTAGAAGTGGCTGGACCTAAGCTGGGACTGTGTTGTGGTACCTGTGCTTCCTGGCCAGAGCTCTCCATAAATTTGTTGAGGTTTTCGTATTTGAGAAAACTCAAACTCTGCTTGTTTTGGCTTTGCTGAACCAATTTGTAACGAGAAGAGTCTCGTTATTGTTGAATCTGATTGAACTGGAACTAGTGACTTTAACTTGTTTCTGCTAGGAAGGATAGCAGGATGATTCTGCAAGCTTGTTAAAAAGCTTTTGAGTTTGGAATGCTCAGACTCTAGGTCTGTTTGAAAATCTTCTTGAGATCAAGTGATCATTTTGAGTGTTTGTCTTTTGACTGAGTTTTTGGTTGGGTTGGTTGGTTGTTTTTGTCTGTTCACCCTCTCTTGTATTTATAAGAAATGTTTTCCTGCGGGTTTTTTACATCTTTTAATAATGGGCGGCAAAATACTCAAAAGATCTTTTATTTTTAAAAGAAAAAGTAAATGAGTTCTATCTTTGTTCTGGCAAGCAGACACTCAACCATTGGTTTCTGAAGTGATTTTTGATGGGGTGCCATGCCCTTCTCTCAGTTTCACCGTTTTTGCAAGTTCCCAGTTTGTTGAACAATTCTCTGCTCCTGTTTATCTTCTTTTTACAAAAGCGAGAGTCTGTTTATCCTTGAAAAAAGCGTTCCTCCGAAATATCCGATTATCTTTTAGATAAACTAAGCGGAATTTGATCTCCTGGCAGCAAAGCCACTTCAGAGAGGTTCTTCTTCATACCTGTTCCATTTTCAATCTCAGCCGATTTTATTGACTTTTCCAAGTTAGGGTCACGTGGGTGCGTTTTTCTTTAATAAAAAACTGTTAGGCCCATTTCTTCTTTTGGCTCGAAACTGTTTTGGCCTTCATTGCGGCCCAGGTTTCCTAACTTTCTTTGGGCTGGACGTGTTGATGGGCTTAGAGTGTCGAAACAGGTGGCCTGCGAAATGATGTGGGCTTGTTGCTCCTGTTTTTGGCGTGCCAAGTTTGGGCCCAAACAGATACCAATTAAGGTGCCCGGAGATGACAAGCCTTTAGCAACTATCATAGAGGGAAGATGGTATTCCGTCGGAAAAAGCGGCAGACCAACCCTGGAATTGACCAGAACTCAAAAAGAAGAATCCAGAAGCAATATTCCACCTTCCTTAGAGACAGGAGAGATGCACAGGTCCTGAGCAGAGCCGAGTTCTGCCAGAAGGAAAGAAAATCCAGAAACAGCTTCTCAGGCAGAACAAGCAGGACGTGAGCCACAAAAGCAAATAAAGACAGAATCTCCAGGCAAGCCCTCCATCCATTCGACCTCATCCTCAGTCTATCAACCTGAACTTCCACAAGTACAAGCTGGACCCGAACCCGTTCCCAAAGAAGACCAACAAGACTGGACTGAAGAAACGAGGGAACAGTTGGACTATGAGCCAACGCGGAGGAAGATCAAACTGGGTTCTTCAAGACAGGAGAACAAGGAGACTGGACAGAAGAGATGGAGTACGATGGAGGATTAGATGAAGAAACCGAAGCTTTTGGTGCAGAACTGGAGGACTTATTAGGGCGATTTAGGCATTAACATGGTATTCATCTTATCAGAAAGATTCAGGGCAGCAGAAGGACAAGGAAGCACTCTGGAGGGAGACGTATTCTCACAAGAAAACTTTGAATGCAGACTGGCGGAAGTAGAAGAAGTTCCAGAACGGCAAGAACCTGCCTGCCATAACAGGTGGAACCATCACAAAACCAAATGGAGAACAGCTCTTTTCTCCAAACCAACCAGGGAAATGGCTAATCACCTCAGACCTCTATTCATAACTGCAAACTTTGGAGGTATTCCTATTTCCAAGGTAATGGTAGATGGGGGAGCAGCTATTAATCTTCTACCACACAGAATTGCTGAGCAAAATGGGCAGAACAAAGAAAGATCTAATTCCAACACGTCTGACCGTCACCAACTTTGCTGGGGGCATCACTAAGACTCATGGAATTTTGGACGTGGATGTCATTGTTGGAACCAAAAAGCTGAAAATTGCATTCTTTGTGGTAGATACTACTTCTACTACCTACAATGCATTGCTCAAGAGACTGGATTCATCAAAGCCTTTGCATTCCCTCTACTCTACATCGCAGCTAGCCCTTTGGCATGAAGAGGGTTACATGGAGATAATAAAGGCTGATCCACAGCCATTTCTGCCTTCTGCCATGTGTTTTGAAGCAAGGTACTATCATGATGACCTTGGTCCTTTCACTTTCTTTGGAGTCAATCAGAACGGCCGCCCTCACGGTGCCACGACCCAAAGGCTCATTGAAGATGGTCTGGCTAGTTTTCTAGAAGACTGGAATAGACCTTTTGTTCTGAACCTCCAGAACTCCAATGTTTAGTCTAAATCAACAGGAAAAGGATCGAGCTGCAACAATCCGATCCATTACAAAAAGATTGTTAATGTACTGGGAAGAAAGGAAACTCATTGCGCAGAATCCAGCCATTAATATGGCAGAGTTCACGCATGAGAGCATTGAAGTCCAGTTTCCAGAAGGAAATATTGGACTTCGCACAGGCAGCACTAGATGACTCCTTACCAGAAGTAGAAGATCCATTACAGGAGATTAATCTAGGGACAGAAGAGGACCCAAGACCTACTTTCATTAGCGCACTACTAGAAGAACCACTCAAAAGTGAAATCATCGCACTTTTGCATGATTTCAGGGATTGTTTTGCTTGGCATTATCATGAAATGCCTGGATTGGATAGGAAATTGGTTGAGCACAAGCTGCCTATCAAAGAAGGCTACCTTCCAGTCAAACAGGCCAGAAGAAGAATGTCCATGGAGACATAACTAAAAGTCAAAGAGGAAATAGAGAGGTTGCTCAAAGCAGGATTCATCAGGACCAGCCATTTATGCTGATTGGCTAGCCAATATTGTGCCAATTCTGAAAAGAAAGGGAAGGGGCAGTTAGGATATGTGTGGATTACAGAAATCTGAATGAAGCATCCCCCAAGGATGAATATCCTATCCCTATGGCAGATATGCTGGTAGACGGAGCTGCTCAGAACCAAATGCTATCCTTCATGGACGGCAACGCAGGGTACAATCAGATCATGGTGGCAGAGGAAGACATCCACAAGACAGCATTCATGTGTCCAGGACATCTAGGTTCTTTTGAATACACTGTAATGCCTTTTGGCCTAAGAAACGCAGGAGCCACTATGATAGGACACTCTCTAGAGGTGTATATAGACGATGTGGTGATTAAATCTCCGGAAGCAGAAAATCATGTATCAAACCTAAGAAAGGCATTCCTAAGAATGAGACAACATAGATTGAAAATGAATCCTAAAAAATGTGTTTTTGAGTACAGGCAGGGAACTTCTTAGGATTTTGGTACATCAGAGGGGCATAGAGATTGATAAGAGTAAAGCAAAGTCCATCATAGAAGCTAAACCACCACGAAACAAGAAAGAGCTGCAAAGTCTTCTAGGAAAAATTAATTTTCTAAGAAGATTCATATCCAATTCTGCAGGAAAAATTCAGCCTTTTTCTTCCTTGTTAAAACTAAAATAGGAACAGATTTTCAAATGGGAGGAGCAACACCAGCAAGCTTTCGAAGAAATCAAACACTATCTCTCAAATCCTCCAGGTCTGTCCCCCAACAGCAAGCTTTTGCAGAAGCCTTGGCCTCTTTGTACCCGCGACCATCTCGATCCAGTTCGCCTTCTGTTTTGCATAATCGGCCAAGTTGGCATCATGAGTAGCCTTACAGAGCTCAGAAGTCTCGAAGGTGGGCTTGAAATCCTCATAGTGATCATGAAGGTTGAGCACATCTCTGGCCAGATTCAGACTTATTTCAAGGATAGGCTTGGGAGCCATGTTTTGTCTGTGCAGGAGGTCCAGATCTTTCATCAATTGCTCAACAGCTCCTCGATTTTCATCCAGCTCCAGCCTTAGGAGATTGCCAGATCTTTACTCTCTCCATGGCCTCATCCACTGCCTTGAACTTGGCCTTGTTGGGGGTAGACTGAGCTTCTCTCTAGCCTGTCCAGTTGGGCGTCCAAGTCCATAGCCTCGAATTCAGCTCATTCCTGGGTCAGCCAAGGAAGCTGTGACATTCGAAACAGTATGGGACCTGGATAGGCATCTACAAGATCAAGCCGTGGATTAGCAAAAGGGGGGGAGAAACAGAAGAAAAATTCACGACATGGTAATACTTACAGCTGCAAGAACAGGCTTCAGAGGACTAATCACCACTGCCACGGTTCCTGCAGTTCGGGCCCTTCCACCTGAAAGGAATACAAGTTAAAAAGGAAAAGACAGGACAAAAGTGAAGGAAATGGATAGAAATAAAATACAGGTTACCATGGATCCAGGAGCAGCAGCATCCACCTTCATTCCAGAGTTTGGAGCAGCAGCAGAAAGCTCTGCCCGTCCCCACAGGCTCCGGTATGGTTTATTCTACCAAGGCTGCAACAGGGAACCTTGCTTGCTCCATGGGCTCTGAACACAGACTGTTCCCTGCCTGTTCTTCAGAAACCTCAGCTGCAATGGAGTGCTCTCGCCTCGGCATCATCAAAAAGAGCCAATTCTGAGCTGGTCAGCTCTGTCCTCGGAATGACTGTTGCGTAGATTTAGCTGCACCAAAATGGATTAAGCTGCATCCTCAACTTGTGATACTCGCAAGTGCACGAGCCGTTCGGTAGTATAGCGTATGTAAGTGCGAGGTCGATTCCACAGGGATTGGTGATTGAATGATCCTGTTTAGTTTTCCTACACAAAATAGAAATGAAAACAAAAGAACATAAAACAAGGATTTTGTACAACACTTGAGAACATGGAGAGTTTTTGGAGAGAACGAGAGAATGTGTTTGAGAAACTTAAGGATTTGGAAGAGAATGTGTTTGAGAACATGGGGATTTTGGAAGAGAAAGTAAGGTGTTTGGGAAGCTTGGGGAATTTTTGTGAACTTGGAGAATTTGAGAACTTAGGGAAGGGAGAGAAATGTGTTTGTGAAGTGTTTGAGACATGGAGACTTTTGGAAGAGAAGGGAAAGTGTTTGGGAAGCTTGAGGATTTTGGAAGGGAATGTGTTTGAGAACTTTAAGAATCTTTGTGAACTTGGAGAATTGAGAACTTAGGGAAGGGAGAGAAAGGTGTTTGTGAAGTGTTTGAGACATGGAGACTTTGATGAAGGAATGGAGAAGTGTTTGCAGAAATTTAGAAGAAGAGAGGGGGGAGAAGTAAGTGTTTGAGAATTAGTAAAAGGAAAATGAAAAGTGTTTGAGATTTAGTACAAGGATCTTGTTACAACAATTGAGAACTACAAATGGAAACTAAGAGAATTTGAGGGAGAGAAGGGAAGGGAGCTCTAGAGAAGTGTTTGAGAGCTCCCCCCCTTGGGGTTGTGATTATAAGCTTAGAGAACTTCCCTATTTATAGGCCTAGGGGAAGTGAAAATCTGAATTATACAATAGAGTTCACTAACCACACTCACTTCACCAACTTACAACACTTAATTCACCTAACACACTATTGCATTTGAAAACAAATCTTCTTGTCATTAAGCTTAGTGTTGCATCATCCACTTCAACTTCAATTAATTCATTTGGCTGCTGCAAAATTCCACTCAAAAATAGGTATTGAATATGCTTCACCAAACTTTCCCACAATCAACAACACTTCATCATGCATATGTCATGCATCACAATGCATTGCAGCCAGCTTGTGGGCTCGTTTTGGGCTTGTGGCTTCATCCTGAAAAATCTGGAAAAATATGGATCTTGAAGCTCTTTGAATTATCTTTCCAAGCATATGCAGCCCAACTCAAGGAAAAATTGGAAAGACCTTCAAATGTGATATTTGGCCCAGTAACGCAGATACTGCCGAATTTGACCTTAAGTTGCCAAAACATGTATAACTTTCTCTAGAAGACTCGGAATCATGAACCGTAAAATTCTACAGAAAATAGACTTCCGTAGCTTTCCAATGATGTATGGCTCACTATCTGGTTCTTCTTGAGCAAGTACAGTCCAATCCGTGAAGTTGACTGATCTGCAGACACCGTTTTGAGCTAATTTGTCTCTAAAATGCAATTAGTGAGTCTCAAGCTTATTACACTGAAACAAACACAAAACTTATTAAAAGCACAAGTTTAACTCAAAAACATAACCAAATCATAAGTTAGAAGGGTACAAAATGATATGTAAATATGCACCGATCAAATACCCCCAAACCTAGATTTTGCTAGTCCTCGAGCAAAACAAACGGAAAACAAAGATAAAAATAAAACAAGAAGTTAACTAGACCACTTTCGTAGGTAACTCGATGGCATTTAGCATATGCAACAAGCCTTTAAACCTCTAGGCATCCCTAGTAGGAGGAGTTGTGTCTCCTGAGGGTTTAACAGAATCCGATACCCACAAACGTTTTTCTAACTCTACAAAACAAAATGGTTAGAAAACTTATTAGATTTGTTAGTCCTTAAGCAAAATAACAAAAACAAAAATAAAAGCAAAAACAAAAATAAAAATAAAAATAAAACAAAAATAAGACTCAAAACAATCTTCCCGAACATTTGTGAAGAGAAATGACTCATGCACATGACTCAAAAGTTTTTAACAATAAAAGCTCAATTTTGGACATTATTCACAGAGTGGCAAAGTTCAAAACACAACATGCTCAAAGTGTGGTAGTGTGATAGCCAAATGCAACAAATTCCCCAATCTTAGTTTTCACACAATTTCAAAAATCATACAAAGCACAAGTTCAACTTCAAATCTCACCAAAGTTGTCCTCTCACAAATGAATCACTCGGAAGAGGGTTACAATGCAACACTCAGTTATAAACATGAGATTAGAGTTAAACCATAAAGACTTAACTCGAAATAGAAAGATAAAGAACTTGCATTAATATGATCTCAAGAAGGATGCCAAACACTTAAAAGTAGAAAAATGAATGCAATTCAACCACATGACATTTAAGATCAATTTAGGTCTTTAGTATAGGTTGTAATGGGACTAAGGGTGTAAGGTGAGTAAGAAATGAAGGGTATGGATAAAACAAAGTCCAAGGAACTCAAAATATTACAAGACTTCGAATCATCACAATGAGAATTTATTTTTACATGATCAAAACTCCTTATACCTTCATTACAATGATTCACTCCTTCCTTTAATTGAACAAACACCAATTTATTTTGAAGGCCCAAAAATGAATTTCAATCAACCACCACTTAATCACAATTTTACTCTTTTCTTTCACCAATTATGTGAATTTTTTTTTTCCTTTTTTTTTTCGAAATGTAACACCTCTTCCCAAACTTAGCATGAAAAACACATCCCAATTAAAGCTCATGAGTTCCTTAGAAAGGTAAATATTTGTTTTTCAGGCTAAGGCGAGGAAATATAATTGGTAAATGAAAGAAAAGGTTTACATGTAGGCTCAAAATGGTTAACAATGGAAAATCATGCATAAGCACGCATATGGTTAGCTTGAAAGGCACAAACGATCCAAAGAGGGCCTTAATATCATTTCTTAAATGTCATGAAATCAAATTGCATAAGAATGAATGACTTTTAAGTGTTCAACCAAATCAATGAATAATGAGATCAAACAACAACTTAGATGACAAGAAATTAAGAGTATGTGTATAACACTCATGAAATGAAGTACAAGGCTCAAAAGCTCACTTTATATGGTTGGTTATATAAGTCTAATTTATGCTTCATACAATTCTTTAGATCATGCAAATCCTTTAATTGGAAAATTATGAAACAAATGGCAAGTGTAAAGAATGTTTCAAACATATCATGTTAGAACAATGCCATTTTTTTTAAAAAAAAAATTTTAATTTTTACTTTTTTTTTTTTTAATAAAATAAAATGAAATCCAATTTTCATTTAATTCATGCAACATTTATCACAATCTCATCATATGTGTTCGGAAAGTGACTCAAAAACAAAACAAAACAAACAGGACTCAAAATTATAAAAAAAACAAGCAAAAACATTTTTTTTTTTTTTTTAAAGACAAACCAAATTTACTTGCTAAACTCCAATACCCCCAAACTTAGAAATGAACATTGTCCTCAATGTTTAAAAATTTAGGTACAAGCAATGTCATAATAACAAATGAAGGTATTAAAGCAAATAAAAATCACAAAACACACAAGAATTAAAATACAAAAAGAAATATAAAATAAAAATTACAAAACAAACAAACAAATAAATAAATAAACAAAAAAAAAAGGTAAAACACTCAAAACAGTAAGCCATAAACAGACGGTCTTACGCAAACTGAAACCCAAATTTTTTTATTTTTTTTATTTTTGGAAAGCCCAAAGCCCACAATGAAATTAACCCATCTTGAAACCCAAATAAGGTGAAAAACCGACCCAAAATGAAATCTGAAGCCCACACGTTTCAATTTATTTATTTTTATTTTTATTTTTATATTTTTTTTTTCGAAGCGCGACGGGATTTCTGAAAAGAGATAATGTGGTCCTTGATGTTTCGCAGAGCAGGACACGTGTCGACGCATAGAGGCGCCGCAGATTCCACAAGTATAAATTACGGGCTCATAGGAAGACGCGAAGACTTTGCTGAACGCGTCCGTTCAGACAAAGCAAGTTGTGACAAATGAGTTGGGTACGGTTGGAAAGTGAGAAGGTTGTGGGACGAACGCTTGGGAATTGGAGAAATGCGCAGACGCTGGACTCCTGGCTAGGGTTTGTCAAAGACTACCTATAAGAAGGAAAAAGAATGGGGAAAAAACAAAAAACACAAACTCAGAAACACAAAAGAGAAGAGAAAAAAAAAACTTAGAAATCAAATGGCCTCTTCCTACCCCTTTTCGTTGGATCTCAACCTAGCTCCACCGACTCTAGACATGGGGCCAAGCAGCGGCACCAGGTATGGGTACCCTACTTTGCCTCCGCAAGGGGGCCTGTGACCTGTCAATGACTCAATACTCATGGACAACGATGTTGCCATTGGAGTTGGCAGAAATTTAGTAACTCCTAAAGATATACGTGTGTTCGGGACAAGGGATGACAACCGGGTCACGAGTGATGCCCTGGCACTGAGCGTGCATAGTACAGGCATGTGTTGCAAGTTTGGGTCATCGCCTACTGCGAAGTCCCATGAGGTAGAGATTCTGAAAGGTCAGTGAGCGGCGGAGCGAAGTATGGTTGAAGAGTGTCAGAGTGCTATAAAAAGCTTGAAAAGGGAGAGGGCAAGGATAGTGGAGGTGAATCGACACCAACTAGAAGTATTGCGGGACGAGAATAAAAGCCTATCAAAGATGGTAGAGTTGTATTCTCGTAACATGAGAAAGCAGCTGGAGGACCTAGACCGACCGGGTAAACGCAAGCAAGCAGATCGCGAGAGTAGTTACGCTCAAGCTAAGATTGCGATCTTTGGGAGCTCAAGTGGTGAGCCCCAAGAGGCTGTACGTGAAGCCCCGGAAGAGGACAGCCAGAGGGCCAAACTCAAAGCTCCTATGGTCGAGACACCTAGCGCTTTGAAGAAATGATTTCTACTGTTTTTATTTTTTTGGTTGTTTTTGTTTTTGTTATTTTTGTTTCAGAAATAAAAAAGTAAAGTTGCAGAAAAAAAAAAGAAAGAGACAAAGAAAACACACTTCCCAAACTTAAATCAAACAAAAACGACAAACGGAAAAGAAAGCACACTTCTCAAACTTAAATAAAACAAAGATGACAAATGGAAAAGAAAGTACAGTTCCCTAACTAAAATAAAACAAAGATGATAGCCGAAAGGGAAAAACACAAAACACTAGAAAATGAAAGTAACGGGCAAAAACATAAAACACCCGAAAAACACGGAAAAAAAAAAGTAAAGTAAAGTGAAAGTTAATGTGCTCCCCCTTGAAGCGATTAGGTCAGACATGCCCGGGAAATCCGAAGTGGTGTTGGCTCTCTCTATCAGCATATGCCTATTTAAACCACATCTCTGCAAGCGGATGATACCCAACATTTCTTCCTGCAAACTCAAGGAAAAACATCAAAAAATTCAGAAGCAAAACAAATGGCATCCTCATGCACTCACCTTGATGATCTCAACCTTGACCTCTCACTTGCACCACCGAATGCCCAGATAAGGGCTCGTCCAAACCCTGTCTTCCCAAACTCCACATATCATCACGGTACGGCCTCAAACTTTGCTGAGGTAATACCGAACTTTTCTGAGGCGGTGCCGAACAGAGCAGTGCTCCTGGGCAGCATGATTGGCAGTGAACTCACATCGGCAGATCACCTGCATGTGGCACAGAGGTCCGACAAGGCTGCAGTGGAGGAGTCCCACAATTTAACGGTGCTCCATGCGGTCTCGGCTACCAATTTAGGCATGTGATTGTTGGCGAGAACACGGGAGTGTGCCGCGCTGAGCGAAGAAGTAGCTTCCTTGAAGGCTATGGTGGCGGACCTCGAGAAGCGGCTCACCTGTGCCAATCAGCACGTGGAAGCACTGGAGAAAAAGAATGAGGACCATGTGGAGCTGCTGCAAATTCTGCAAGTAAGAGAGAATAGAGGCATGCCATGAAGATGAAGATGAAGATGAAGAAGTTTTTTTTTTTTTTTTTTTTTTTGTTGTTGTTGTTGTTGTTTTGTTGTTTTTTTTTTTTTTTTTTTTAATGCGGTGTTTGAATAAAAATGTGTTTTTAACATTCAGAAATAAACTAACTAACCACACCACGTAAATAAATATATAAACTAACTTAATAATTTAAAAAAAAAAACAAAGAAGTTCCAAATTGATTTTTTTAAAAAATAAATAAATAAATTTATTATTATTTACAACTAACTGACCACAAAAAAAGAAAACAAAGAAATTCCCAATTGCAATTTACAAGGAAAAATAAAAACTCAAATTTCAATTTTTAATTTTTAATTTTTAATTTTTTTAATTTTTTTTTTTTATAAAACACACAAATATATAAGCAACTCATGGATGACCAGTTAAGGACCTCAGAAAATACAGCCAGGGGATCCGGGAAGGTTGGAGGGGTCACAATGGTCCCGCTTAAAACCCAAACTTCTTAGATACCGAAGGTGTCGCCTGAAGAACTCCTAGACACTGTATTGACGGAGACGCTCATCTGGAGTTACCACGAGTCAGCTCATATAAAAAATCTTTTTAAATTTTTTTTCTTTTTAATTTTTTTTTAATTTTTTTATAAAAAAAAAAGAAACATAAGTTTAAAATAATAACAAGTAAAGAGAAAGGATTGAAATGCTCCCCCCTGAAGCGATTAGGTCGGGCGTGATGCAATTGGAGGTCGCGACTTCTCCCACTGCTCCACACTTCCCATTCTTATGATTGAGGTTGCCATCTCTCTCCATTTTTATTAAGCTGACATTACTTGCTAAAACAAACGCAGAAAACTTGAAACAGAATTAAAAGATTAGGAAATAAAAACTAAAAGAAAATCAACACACGTCCAATTTCATGCTTCAAAGTAATAAGCAGCAAAGTAAATCAAACTAGCTTATGAAGTTCGTTCTTTCTCAAATATGATTATCCATATGGTGTGTGGTTTTAATCAAGTATTCAGAAAAAGCATTTAGCTATGGTGTTTAGTCTAAACACAAATTCCGAACCCATTAAGAACAAGAAGAACAATAAAGAACCAAGTAGAATTTAAACATGGTGTTTGTCTTCAATATCTACCCATTCATTCACTAATCAGTCCAAGAGTCATATGGTGTTTATGTAAACTTGGACAAGATATTTAATTAAGAACAAGTGAATGAAACCATAAACTAGAAATAACCAACATGCTACTTGAACCTCTTTTGTGTTGTGTAAGCTGGGACTCAAACCCAGTTCTCTTGCTTGTCAGGCAATTGTCCTTGTCAGTTGGACTACAAACACAACTTGTCAATTAACGTCATTAACTTTAAAACATGAAACTGTCTAGTTATATACAAAAAATAAAAATAATAAAAAGTAGGAAAACCAAATAGAATCAAACAATGTTACCGATCCCCGGCAACGGCGCCAAAAACTTGTTGCGTAGATTTAGCTGCACCAAAATGGATTAAGCTGCATCCTCAACTTGTGATACTCGCAAGTGCACGAGCCGTTCGGTAGTATAGCGTATGTAAGTGCGAGGTCGATTCCACAGGGATTGGTGATTGAATGATCCTGTTTAGTTTTCCTACACAAAATAGAAATGAAAACAAAAGAACATAAAACAAGGATTTTGTACAACACTTGAGAACATGGAGAGTTTTTGGAGAGAACGAGAGAATGTGTTTGAGAAACTTAAGGATTTGGAAGAGAATGTGTTTGAGAACATGGGGATTTTGGAAGAGAAAGTAAGGTGTTTGGGAAGCTTGGGGAATTTTTGTGAACTTGGAGAATTTGAGAACTTAGGGAAGGGAGAGAAATGTGTTTGTGAAGTGTTTGAGACATGGAGACTTTTGGAAGAGAAGGGAAAGTGTTTGGGAAGCTTGAGGATTTTGGAAGGGAATGTGTTTGAGAACTTTAAGAATCTTTGTGAACTTGGAGAATTGAGAACTTAGGGAAGGGAGAGAAAGGTGTTTGTGAAGTGTTTGAGACATGGAGACTTTGATGAAGGAATGGAGAAGTGTTTGCAGAAATTTAGAAGAAGAGAGGGGGGAGAAGTAAGTGTTTGAGAATTAGTAAAAGGAAAATGAAAAGTGTTTGAGATTTAGTACAAGGATCTTGTTACAACAATTGAGAACTACAAATGGAAACTAAGAGAATTTGAGGGAGAGAAGGGAAGGGAGCTCTAGAGAAGTGTTTGAGAGCTCCCCCCTTGGGGTTGTGATTACAAGCTTAGAGAACTTCCCTATTTATAGGCCTAGGGGAAGTGAAAATCTGAATTATACAATAGAGTTCACTAACCACACTCACTTCACCAACTTACAACACTTAATTCACCTAACACACTATTGCATTTGAAAACAAATCTTCTTGTCATTAAGCTTAGTGTTGCATCATCCACTTCAACTTCAATTAATTCATTTGGCTGCTGCAAAATTCCACTCAAAAATAGGTATTGAATATGCTTCACCAAACTTTCCCACAATCAACAACACTTCATCATGCATATGTCATGCATCACAATGCATTGCAGCCAGCTTGTGGGCTCGTTTTGGGCTTGTGGCTTCATCCTGAAAAATCTGGAAAAATATGGATCTTGAAGCTCTTTGAATTATCTTTCCAAGAATATGCAGCCCAACTCAAGGAAAAATCGGGAAGACCTTCAAATGTGATATTTGGCCCAGTAACGCAGATACTGCCGAATTTGACCTTAAGTTGCCAAAACATGTATAACTTTCTCTAGAAGACTCGGAATCATGAACCGTAAAATTCTACAGAAAATAGACTTCCGTAGCTTTCCAATGATGTATGGCTCACTATCTGGTTCTTCTTGAACAAGTACAGTCCAATCCGTGAAGTTGACTGATCTGCAGACACCGTTTTGAGCTAATTTGTCTCTAAAATGCAATTAGTGAGTCTCAAGCTTATTACACTGAAACAAACACAAAACTTATTAAAAGCACAAGTTTAACTCAAAAATATAACCAAATCATAAGTTAGAAGGGTACAAAATGATATGTAAATATGCACCGATCAATGACCCTTTGCTTCTCAGCCAAGGCAATGCTCTCTGCTATCACTTCAGCAAGAATCTCCTCCTAACAAGAACAAACAAAAGTCAAAAGTTGGAAAGTAAAAACAGAAAGAAACATGATCACACAATCAAAGAAGGGCCTCACTTCTTCTTCAAGATCTTTCCCCTTTTCCTTTGAACAGGCTTCTGTCGTTTCTTCTGCCCTGACCTTTCTCCCTGCCTCAAAAGCTTTGAAAGCCTCTTCCAGCTCATCATCAGACTCAGCGGTCTCGGCTGGAACAACTGCAGCCTCACCAGATCCGACTCCACTCCTATTTCTAAGTCTTTTAGACCTAGTAAGAGGAGGAGGAGAAGGGTTTTCAGCTGCGCAAAACAAGTAGAGGTTAAAAAGACGGGAGAGAAGAGAACAGGACAGACTGAAGGGAATAAAATTCTAAAAATACCAAAGTCTTACCAGGAATTTCGGGCTTGGGAGGCACCGCCGCCTGGAGCGAAGGAGCTTCCTTTTCTCTTCCTCCCAGCAGAAGGAGTGGTCCCAACAATTGGCAATTCTGTCAAACTCTCATCCTCTTCCTCCTCACCATAAGGAGGCTCCAGTCACCCGCAGCTATGACACAACTAACTGCACCAAAGAAAGTTAACTTCAGAAGTGAATCTAGCAAAAATGGGAAAGAGAATAAATAAAACTTACCAAATGCTTCTCCAGCCTGCTCCAAATCCCCACTCATTTCCAGAGAAGGACCTAAAACAAGCGAAACAGGTTCATTCAGATATTGCAACACAGACAGAATAGGAAGGATATAGACAAGAGTCCTGAATCTACCTTCTATGGCTTGCACATTGACATCTCGGATGGTCTGGATGGTAAAACTCTTGGCTTCTGCTTCTGCACTAACGGTCCCACAAGACCAGCCATCAAAAAGAATCTTGAAGGCAGGAACCGAGGCAGGCAGAGGATGGCATCTGGCTTTCCACCATTCATCAAAGTCGGTAGAACTGGAGGTATTCAGCTGCCAGGATGGAAAGAGGGCATCTCAGGTATTGTCAATCTTATTTACTACACATCTAGCATCCTTGTGTACTTCTAGATCATCCAGATTTCTCCAGGAAGAGGCCCGATTGCAGCTTCTATAAGATTTGAGAGGGATAACCTGAGGACAACCAAGTTGTCTGGCACAGAAATTTGGATGATAGGCCTCGCCCCCAGGTGATAATTTGGAGGCTTCGTACCTCCATAAGGCATGTCTCTTAGCAGGGCTACACTCAAGAATAACTTCCTGAATTCTGTCCTAGCAGCTTCATCTTCTGGTTCCTTCTCAAAAAGTCGGTGTCCAGGCTGGAACCAAGGGTATGTTCTTCTGATCACCACTCTCATTGAGCATCAGATCTCTTGGTACAATGCCTGAACCACATCAGATACTCTTCAATAGAGCACTTGGGCACTGGCTGATGATATCAGGGGAAGGGCCAGAACTTGGTTTTCAGGCAGAACCAAATCTGGAAACCGGAACTCAGGGAAGTACACCTCCAGCCAGATCTGAATCATCCAAAAAGCACCAGGAGCTGACAAATCCAAAGGATTCTCCAAAGTAGCGGTGTGCAGATTATTGAAGCGGTGAGCCAGAACTGTAGGTCCGAGCCCAACGTCAGTATGGTTGTGAGCGCCTCAGCCAAGTGCCTGACTAAAGCGGAACAGCAGACGAACTGTTTGGGAATACAAACCTATTCAGCCAGTACATAAGGAACAGCATGTGCTCCTCGATCCATATCCTCCTCCACACTGAATTTCTTCAAAAATTGGAAAAGAAGTAGTTCTGGTTGATAGTGGCAGGAGAGATGGTGAAAGGCTTGGCCAATTTCTCCTTATTCTTCCTCCGATGATAGTCACCAACGGCGTTAGCAGGCCTCCCATGAGGCCTGAACCCAAAGATTTGAGCCATGTCCAGCAAGGTTAGCGCCATTGGACCTACACGGAAGTCGAAGGTGTTGCTGGCAGAATTCCAGAAACACAAGGCGGCAGCGAGCAGGTCTCATCCCGGCTAATGGATTGTTTGGATAGCAGAATTGCATAATAAATTCCAGCCCTCTTCCAGTGAGCTCCGAATTCTGGGAGAAGTTTGTCAATCCAGCCTGACCACTTCACAGGACTATTCCTCACCTCACTGGATGGGAATGAGCGGCTCAAGTTCTTACTAACCCAAGAATAAGAAGACAAGGCAGAAGTACCTTCAAAACACAAAGGAGCTACGACATCTTTATTCATCAATTCTGCCAGCTCAATTGGGAGAGAACCAAACCAGCGAGGTCCTAGGGTCAGGGTAGTATCAAACAGATGAAGAACATTCTCATCCAGTTTTTTATGGATAAAGGGATGAAGCCTGCTGCGAACTTCCATAGCATGAGCATCGATTCCAGCCCAAGTAATATAATCAGGAGGAACTGAAGAGGAGGAGGAACCGCGAGCACGAGTTTTTGGAGAAGACATTTTTCTGGGTTTTTCATAATGGAAACAAAGAAAGGACTAAGGATTGATTGAAGAAAAGAAGAAAGGATTCTGGCAAATTTAGAAAATATCAAACGTCTGAGGAAGCAAGGGTTTGAGATGAACAGGAACTGAAAGGTTTGAACTCCTTTAAAAAGGACTCGTAATCATGGGAAAGAGAAGACAAGACGCCACGAGCTAGTAACTAGCTATAAGCAACTGACCAATTTCCCACGAAGTCTAGTTCGTGGTAGGAGGACGTGGCAGACGTGGGATGATTTAAATTGGCGCGTACAAATTAATGGCCAAAGTCATTAAGTCTAAAAACTGTTCAAAACAAATTCAGACTTAATGGGGGCATTGTTTGGGCCTAAATTTGGTATGCCCAGCTCAAAAGCCCACACCATTTTTGACAGCCACTAAAAACTGGGCCAACTTCTACCAAGATATTCGGTCCAAACATCAAAAGCCCAGAAACCATAAAAGCCTTGGGTTTCGAGGAAGTGAGATTTTAGCCCAGATTTTACCATTGCATATTCTCCCTAGACCCACGTAACTCCTAACTTGGGAAAAGTCAGACAATCTCGGCTGGAAATAAACAGAGGGCTAGTAGCAGTTGTGGAAGAAGAATATCTCTGAAAAAAGACTTTGTCATCAAAAGCATCTCAATATATATATATGTATTCAGAGATATTTTCTTTGAAACAGAGAAGGCACCATTTCCAAAAGATAAGCAGACTATGTCTTCTAAAGAAAGATAAGCAGGAAAAGCAGGTTGCTAAAAACTGGAAATCATACTCACCATCACGGTCTGAAAAAGCAGTTAAACTGGAAAAGAGGCACAGAAGAGTGACTAAACTGAACTGATTGGAAGGTTACTTGCCAAGGAAGAGATAAAAACTCCTTTCTTTTGTTTTTAAAAATAAAAGATCTTTTGGGAAGTTTTGCCGCCCATTAGAACCTTCACTCCTAAAAAGTTTTCTATAAATATAAAGAGAGGTTGAACAATCAAAGGACAACCAACCAACCCAACCAAAAACTCAGTCAAAAGACAAACACTCAAAATGATCACTTGATCTCAAGAAGATTTTCAAACAAACCTAGAGTCTGAGCATTCCAATCTCAAAAGCTTTTCAACAAGCTTGCAGAATCATCCTACTGTCCTTCCAAGCAAGAACAAGTTAAAGTCACTATTTCCAGTTCAACAAGTCAACAATAACGAGATTTTTCTCGTTACAAATTTGGTTCAGCAAAGCCAAAACAAGCAGAGTTTGAGTTTTCTCAAATACGAAAACCTCAAAAAATTTATGGAGATCTCTGACCAGGTAGCACAGGTACCACAATACAGTCCCAGCTTAAGTGCAGCCACTTCTGCCCCTTCAGACCGGAGAAGTCCAGTTCAGTCCATCCAAAAGCCTTCCAGGGCTTGAAATGAATTAAAGCTCTGCCAAATTCAAAATTGGTATCGATTTGCAACTGAAGTTTAGCAGTTGAAGCTGTTTAAAAGTCCAGTCCAGCACAGGCACATCCAGCTCCAGTCAGAACAGAGGCAACTACACGGGACAGAAATGAAAGCACAGCTCTTTCTTTGTCTTTGAATAGTCAGTTTTCCCTTTTTGAGTCTTGTAAGGGGGAGTTCTGCCTAAAATTAGTTCAATATGTTATCATTTATTCTGGCAAGAACTACCAATTTTATGTTGAGAAAAAATTATGAAGTCCTTACCTGTCTAAGGCATAGAAAAGAACTTACTTAGGAGATATTCCTCACCCAAATTCACGATCGTTTTGTTCAGAGTCAATAGTTTGGGGCGCAAGTTATTCTCAAGTCTGTTAGAATCAAAAGGTTGCTAATGGTGGCACGCTCAGCACATAAAGAAAGTTAATTTATTGACCAAACAATGGTCTTTGAATTAATGGGGAACTTTACCCTACTATCATAGGAAATTAACAGAAACGGGTAAACACTTCTCAGTAAGTATAGCTCAATTTATTTAACAATGTTTCATTTTTCCAGATATATAAGGTTTGGATATAACCAGTACATATATTCAAACAAGCATATTTGCCAAAATCTTTACACTAACATAATTAAATTACAAAAAAAATTCATTTACTATGTGTTACATGGCAAGTCGCAAATAAATTGCATTATTCATCATCTGAACTATAATAACCTTCGTTATTGTCGCTATCATCACTTTCGGTCTCCCAATCCTCCTCCTCCTCCTCCTCTATAATTACATCACCGTCGTTGTTCGGGCCCATTGCAACATTGTATCGCGGAAGATCACCGAGGTCAATTGTAATTGACTGAATCGGTATTTTCGATTGAGGACACTCCTTGTATCTGAAACGGTTCTTGTATAACATTTGTATCTCGAAGTGTTTCCGCATCATTTTCCATTGAAGATTCTAAACGTTGGTCAGCGACGTTGTCGACGTCGTTGTCAGTTGGGTCTAGTTCTGGTATAGCATACACGTTACTCTGATCCATCTTCTGAACAACTTTCCAATCATTCTCGGCTTTAGGGTCATCTAGATACACAATCTGTGTTGCCATGTTTGCCAAAATGTAAGGGTCGTCATCATACCAAGTTATGTTAATGTTCACAGATAGTAAGCCCTGGTCGATTTTAAGACTTCCCTGCCTATTTGGGTTCATATTAAACCATCGACACTTAAACATGATCACTTGGTATCAGTCTTTGTAAAGTAATTGCACGATAGTTGTGAGTTTGCCATAGAAATCAATGTCCGTACTTTCGCCTTCACCTGGGACATGAACACCGCTGTTTTACGTACACAACTTGTCATCTCGTGCAGTCCCCAAAAACTTGACGCCGTTAACATGGCAACTCGAGAACAATTCAGTGCGAATTGGGCCGAATGCCAACTTATATAACTCTTCACTATAAGTGGGGGAATTCGATGATTTCAACTTATTCACCTAATATTATACAAAACCATTCACATGTTAGTTTGAGAAAATTAAATACTACAATATATATGTGGAAACAATTCACGGTGTTTCTTGGAATACAAATGTGATGGATTTTCTCCCTTCATCATCTCTTCATGCTCATCTAAGTATGCTATTATCTCATCACAATTGTTCAGTACAAACCAATGGACTACCTCCATGTCATTTCTGGAAAATGACTTTCCTCCGTCCAGGATCTCGAAAGGGTCATGTGCTTTAGGCAAAAATAGAAAGTTTCTGATTTCTCACACCTCCGTCATTATTGCGTTGAGGACGATTGAAAGCTGTGTCCACATCTTTTAAATACATTCCACAGAAAGTAAGCAACTCATATTGAACCCAAGCCTCTATATTGATCCTTTGGGCTTCGCCCCCTGCGTACGCTTTTTTAAGCTCTCCAAGAAGCCTGCCAAAATAAAACGATACGATACAAATTAGCAAGCGTGGGATAATGATGCATACACAAATGATGAGGATTATATACCTTTTTATTGAATACATCCAGCAATAGTTGACAGGACCAGCAAGCAATGCCTCTTCTGGCAAGTAAACCATCACGTGGATCATACTTGTGAATAAAGCTGGAGGGAATATCATCTCAAACTTGCATAGGACTTGGACAATCTCATGGCACAACTGATTAATGTCTGTCTTTCGCAACGTGTTTGCCGTCAGTTGGGAAAAAAATCTGGACAACAACATGATTGGCTTCACTACATCTTCCGGTAACAGGTGCCGAATAACCACAAGAAGTAGGCGCTGCATAAACACATGGCAGTCATGGCTCTTTAGTCCAGCAAATTTACCCCTGTCAACATTCACGTAACGTGCGATATTAGAAACATACCCATCAGAAAACTTTACAAAAGATACAAATTTTAGAAACTCTTTTTTGTCATTCGGTTTCATGGGAAAAAATGCAAGATCCCTTCTAACTTAATCACTGTCCCTATTCATCCATAAACCCCTTCGTATGCCCATTCTTTTCAAATCAAGACGAGCTTTGATCGTGTCCTTTGTCTTGCCGTCGATATCTAGAATCGTGTCCATCAATGTATCAAAAATATTTTTCCCAACATGCATAACGTCGAGATTGTGCCTCAATTTCGTTTCGACCAATATGGGAGCTCAAAAAACATAGGCTTGTGCGTCCAATTCATATGTGTAGCAGATCTGGTCTAACTAATTGTTTTCCCGACAAAATCCAAACAGTTAAGCTATTCCAAGATCTCATCACCGGACCATTATCTAGGTCTAAGGTGACGCTCTGTGTTCCCGTCAAACTATTTATCCTTTTCCCATCACTCGTGGTCCCATGGCAACTATCTTCGATGACCAATGTAACAAACTTTTCCAGTGTGCTAACCAGAAGTTACATCTTCCTTGCATACAGGGCATGTCATATAACCATTTGTGCTCCACTCAGAAACCATTGCATATGCAGGAAGATCTTTCACAGTCTACATAACTGCTGCCCGCAAAGTGAACATCTTCCCAATGGATTTATCGTACGTGCGCACACCGTTTGTCCATAAATCCTTGAGCTCATCAACCAACGGCCTTAAGTAAACATCGATTGACTTGCCAGGATCCTCAGTTATCAAAACAGTCATCACCATGTATTCTTTTTTCATGCATTTCCAAGGCGGCAAATTATATGGGAATACGAAAATCAACCAAGTGCTGTGGTGTTGGTTTAGAACCTCGTACAGATTGAATCCGTCAATGGCAAGTCCCAATCTAACATTTCGGGGATCAGCAGCAAACTTGGGAAACGTTCGATCGAACTCTTTCCATGCCTCCTCATCTGCAGGATGTCGCACCACATTGTCGTCTCCTCGTTTTTCCTTATGCCATCTCATGTCTATGGCAGTATGCGTCGACGTATACCATCGTTGCAACCTAGGTTTCAGGGGCAGATAACGCATAACTTTTTGTGGGATCTTAGTCATTCTATTCTGAGATGTCATTCTGAACTTTGACTCATTGCATATAGGGCATGTATCCAATGTTTCATACTTTTTGTAGAATAATATGCAATTGTTTTTGCAAACGTGAATTTTTTCATAACCCAATCTAAATTGGTTGAAAAATTAATTCAGGGTGTAGATTTCAACATGCGCGATAGTTCAAAGGGGTATTCGGCACTTTGCCCTTAATGTAGTAAACATATGTTTTTACTTGAAATAGGATCCCATTTACATCTTTTATGTCCATCATTTCCAATATATTGTAATTGGGACCCTTACAAGTATAAATAGAAGATTACCATATTATGGATTAGGCTTATCATGACATAGTAAACCATATGCATAAACTTGTAAATATGCACATAAATCTTGTAATTTATAAGATTTGGGTACTTCCTCAACGTTATGGATAATAAGAGTTTATCTACCTATTGACAATAATCTACCTCAGATCATTATCTTTTAATAATCTGAGGTAGATTATTAATATGGAGTCGATTTACCTAAGCTTAATAAACTGAGTTGATATTGATATTGATATTGATATCAACATCAATATCGATATCAATAGATTTACCTATTTTTTACCAAAAAGGAAAAAAAAAGATGTTAAAAAGATCAATATTGATAATATTGATAATGATATCAATATCAATATCAATATTAAGGTTATAGTGAATTTAACTATTATCTCTTTTTAACAAAACTTAGGTAAATTCACTATTGATGAAGAGTTTATTAATATCAATATCAATATTAAACTGTCAATATCAATATTGACAGTTTTTTACCTATTATCTTTTTTATAATAATCTACTTATTTTTCATGGACAATAATCGACCTATTTTTTTTATTATAATAATATTTGATAATATATTGATATCAATATCCATATTGATATTGATATTGATATTATCAATATTCATAATGATATTGATATTGATATTGACATTGGTATTATCAATATTCATAATATTCATAATGATATCAATATTAATATCGATATTGATATTGATATCGATATTGATATTGATATTGATATTGATATTGATATTGATATTATCAATATTCATAATATTCATAATGATATCAATATTAATATTGATATTGATATCGATATCAATATTAATATTGATATCAATATCAATATAATATTAATATTGATATCAATATATGGATATTATATATCGATATATAATATTGATATATTGATATATCGATATTATATATTGATATATGATATTGATATCGATATTGATATTGATTACTAATACGTTAATGTTGAATTTAATAGATTACTAGTCATATAATTCATAATAGAAAAAGAATATAATTCAAATAAGTTTCTAAATTAATTTCTACATCCATTACAATCATTTGGAGATCTTTCCAAATTCAACGTGTGTCAATAGTTACACCCCTCACATAACACGTTAACTTATAAATATGGGTAATTTTGGAATGAATTTTATGGATCTAAGCTAAATTTACTGTTTATGTAATGTTGTAGCTCATATGTCTCTCAAAAAAAAAAAAAATGTTGTAACTCATATGAGTGGGATGTACGTGAACATCCTTGACAGATTTTACCTATGCGAGTGTGCCGCTTAAGCTTGTTCTCAAATACACTAATGAAAGTTTGGATTAACACAACACCGTAATGGTCTAGCTAATAAAGTAGTAATTCTTGCATATTCCAAGTACGCCACGTGGTTGGTGTACCATCCAATACATATGAAACATGTAGAAATATTGTCCAATACATATAGGATATAAAAATAAAATGTTTACACATGTCTTTTCTGTATTGGATGGTATACCAGCCACGTGGCGTACCCAAAACATACAAAAATTTCTCCTCATTTCAACACCTGAATTATTATATATGTGTGAGCAGTAATACTTATTTACAAAATCTCGTCAAAGAAAGGTACTTTTGTGGTGTAGACTCATCCTTTTGTGCAAATATGTGTGAGTCTTTCAACGTTTCACTTGGGTTGTTGTATCTAGGGGACAAGTCAAGAGATATATTGCTGCATCGTGGGCTTAGATCTCCTTAAATTGAGCAAGATATCCACTCGTGACGCGTCAACCCAATAGTCTATATGCTTCTTAGCTGAGAAAGTAATTTAATTGTGTTATTTTCTTAATTGTAATTTCCCCAACAGTAACAGTACATGACTAAGACGTGAGGATTTCGTTGAAGCTGGAAACTTGAATGCCATCAGTTTCTCATGTCCACAAAATCATTAAATCATTGTATATTTGTTTTGCAGAAATTTCTCATAATGTTGATTATCTGTACGTAATTTTTGGTTCTTGGTAGGTGAAGCTTGACTAGTTTAGTGATATGCATGAAAGGCAATACCTTGACTAGTTTAGAGTTGACAAATCAACTCTACCTTGTAGTAAATGAAGTTTACAATCCATTGAAACGTTCAGAAATTAAAAATTCCATCAACAGCAAGTGCATACTGAAGAGTAGGATACCTTACACTTCAATTTAAAGGAGGAAGGACCAAAACTGTTGAAAACAAGTTTACAAATCATGACAGAAATATATTACAAGAAGGATATTCGTCCTACCAAAAACAAGTTTACCCTGCAGAGTTGAAATGTTAGCCATTACTGGCCCTGCAGGCTAAACTGTCAGCATTTTGAATTAAGCTTATTGAGTCTTTAGAGTCCTCATTAGATTGTGTTGATGAGGGCCAAGTTGTGTCTGAATTGTCTTCATCATCCACCACTGGTTTGTCTTGTGGATAAAGGAAAGGCTTTGGAGGCATTTGAAGGGCTTCAGTTTCTCCTTCAAGCATCTGTACTACTTTGCTCATCGAAGTAGGACGCTCACTAGGCTTCATTTGTATACACCATAATGCCACTATAAGCATCTTATTTGTTATTTTCATTTCCTCCTCAGTGGCATCTTCTATCTCTATGTCCTTTCCTTCACTGAATTGGTCATAAACCCATGAAGGAAAGTATATTTGGCTTGAATGAGCTGCAACTGCATTCAGATTCTTTCTTTTGCCTGCTATTTCCATCAACAGCATTCCGAAACTGTAGATGTCAGCTTTGTTTGACACTCCTCCTATATTTTTGTAAAACAACTCCGGAGCTATGTATCCCATGGTTCCTCTTGCTGCAGTCAAAGTTAAACTGCTCTCATCTAATGGACATAATCTTGCGAGCCCAAAGTCAGAAATCTTTGGAACAAAAGTCTCATTAAGAAGAATGTTGTGAGGCTTGATATCAAAATGAAAAATTTGCATCTCACATCCTCGATGAAGATAGTCAATACCACGAGCAACTCCAAGTGAAATTTCAAACGATTTCTTGTAATTTAAGGTTGATGGTCCTTCTTTAGAAAATATGTGTTTATCAAGAGACCCATTTGACATGAACTCGTACACAAGAGCACGCTTTGATCCCTCAACACAATAGCCAATTAGTTGCACCACATTTACATGATGAATCCTTCCAATGGTAGCAACTTCATTGATAAAATCTTGCCCATTTGTTTTGGACTTACCCAGCATCTTAATTGCTACAAGGCGGCCGCTTCGGAGCTTCCCTTTGTATACAGAACCATAACCTCCTTCACCCAATTTGTCCTTAAATCCCTTGGTCATTTTCCTGATATTTGAGTAGGAGTACCTTATTGGCATGAGGTTGTTGTGACTTTGTAAGAATTCTTCAATATTGACATACATTGATAAGTGCCGCCTCTTGAATTTATAAATTAAAAGCGCAATCAGACACGGAGCCCCAAGTATACATCTTGCTCCAAGTGCTAGTCCTGTAAGGAAGTGTCGAAATGAATCATGGAAATAAGTTTTGCTGCTACAACCAGAATGTATATATAATTGAATACTAGAGACCAATTGTTTAACACTGCATGAATTTTCTCTCCTGGAAAGAGTAATTTTTATTTTCTCACATGAAACAGTATAATCGTACTTTTTGCTGAGGATAATATTTGAGATGAAACTCACCAAGGTACAGAAGGTAGAAAATGAAATCTGCAAGAAACAGAGCGAATTAATTAATAATAATAACGAATGCAGCTTAGACTGGAAGAAATTGAAAACAATATAGGATTGAGAGTCCTCACATATTAGATATTCGATGAAGCCTGCATCATCAAAGTCAAAAGTTTTCATCAAGTTTGAACTTTAGAATCTTGACATGTTAAAAAACAGAACATGTGCCTACAGTTATGCTACCAGAAGAAAAAAAATGAAGAAATCTTTGATATACTTACCACAGCTTCTAAAAAAGCATACGCGAGAGCAATTAACTTTGTTGGTGTCACTGTCGATGTAGCAAGTTCTCCAGCTTAGACCTCTTTGGTAACCCAGATGCACCCATGTAAGTTCAAAGCCATAGATCATCTCATTGTGGATGTCTATGTAGGAATTGTTCTTTGTAAGCTGCGACGATATCATAACCATAAGCTCTACGCGACAAGACTCCCTCAAGTATGACGCATTTAATCGTCCAACACTAACATATGAATGCCCATTGGAATTGGAACTACTCATAGCACCAACGCAAGGAGCAGTATCCACATAGAGAGGCGAATTCACCGGGGTTTCACAGGTCAGAAACATTATAGGCTTTGACAGTTCAAAATCATATATGCCTCTATGGACCGTACCTTTACTTTGAGAAATCCTATACGGATGCTCATAACTGAAGTTACACGTGGACAACGAATAATGGGGAACTGAAGAGCAGTTACCCTTGTGAAGATTGGTATCCACAACTCGGATGGTGGCGTTATTATAATTGATTGCCTGCACATAGTATTTTCCAGAATACAAGTATAACACTGTAAGGTTGTTCTTCTCACAAGACAGCTCATACCTTGAGTCACCACACTTCTCTGGATCATGTTTCAGTCGGAAAGGGTGGCTTATGTTATGTTTGCCGCACCATGAAGGTTCACACTGTTTAGCATTGCAACTCAAACAGCATAAGCTAAGAACTAGGAGGAGGGCTATGAATAATTGTGATGGAGAAGCTACTCTTCATGCAGCCATGGAGAGAGAGAGCTTCCAAACGTTGAGTATTGCTTGTGATATGTGGACTTTATATAATAGTAATACTGTGAAAAGCTACCACAGGAGCATTGCGTGCAAGTGGACAGAAGTGATTTTCTAACGTGTAGAATACCGCAGAAGTAGTGGTTCAATTTCATTTGGATATAGCCTTTCAGATGTGGGGACAGAATTAAAGCTCATTGACCCAATTACAACTATAAAAAAAACTTTAACTCAAAGAAAATATGAAAAACACGAAACTTATATATAAAATCTCCATTTTTCATACACATCATTTCAGTCAGGGCGGCCCATTGATTTGAGAGGTTTTGGGCAAAAATGAAAAATGTGGCTTTTTTTGCATTTGCCTCATATTGAACAAAAATTATAATAAAAATATTCAAACTTAGGTGGTAAATAGGTTAGTTTAAGTATAAATTTTTTTAAATTTTTTTAAAAAAGGCCCATTGTATGAAAGATAAAGAAAAAAATTCAAAACAGTTCAAAATAAAGCCCAAAAAGCATTAGTTTCACACATAAAATTAAACTATTATTTTTGGGGTTTTTTTTTTTTTTTGGTAAAAGGGGGGCTAAAAGCCAAAACCAAACAAATTACAAACCAAAAGAACGAGGCCTTACAGCACCCCTAGCATCAGCAGCAAGAATATTTTCAAGGAATTCAGGAACCTCATCATAGACATGAAAACCAGGTTCAAGATTATAACTTCTAGTAACCAAAGCATCAGCAGCTACGTTTTGTTCACGGTATATATGCTTAATTGCATAACATCAGGATTCATGGATCTTCATTTCACAGCAGGAAATGATGATGTGAAGAGGGTGAGTTAGAGCATTCAATCTCCACATCACGGATTCACGGTAACCATCGTCCCTAGCCAAACTAGGCCCCCAAAAGAGACCCAATACAAAGGGAAAGGATACAATACAAAGCCAAAAGAGAGAGAAAGACTGAGAAAGCGGGCACGTGGGCTGCTTTTGTTTTGTCGTTTTGTAGGGATGGAAAGTTGGGCTCTGAGTTTTTCAGTTGCCCGGCTGGGTACTGGGTACTTTCCTTCCTTTGGGTAGGTGAAATCGGGGAAATGTGAATGGTGGGTGGGTTCTTCTTTTTCTTCATCAACAACACCTAAACAGATTTTCCATTCTCTTTTTTCTTTATGTGGAAAGCTTCATATGTAATGTACATGGGTTTTTCTTTGGGTCCAGTCCTTGCTATGATAAAAAGGGTTTCTTCATTTTAATTTCCCCCAAAAAAAGAAAAAGAAAGAAGCTTTACTTAGAAATCCATGATTTGATTATCATTATCTAATCCAGCAAACAAAATGGAATGGAGGGAATGGGGTGGGTTGAGAGAATAAGGTCAGCAGACGCTGAACAAAATGGTGTTGACTTGGCAACTAACGACTTGCTAGTCATTAATGCTAGGACCCTCTTGGTAATTTTTGTTGTTGCATATTTATGGGTTAAATATCTATAATTTAAAAGATTTTTGTGCCTGAAGGGTTTAGGAAATCAGGTTTCTTTTGTGTTGCTTTCATAGGTGAATTCATCAATGGCAACCAATACATCTTTGGGGAATTCCATATGCTTTTCATTATTTAAAACTACTTTCTCATCAGTTTATTCCCCGACGCTATAGTTTATTTGATATTAGTCACAAGTTACAAAAACAATTGCACTTCTAGACTAATCATTTTAACTTCGTCAATCTAATTCGGATATTACAGGTAACTCTTGGGGGGGGCGTCTTGCAGGAATTGTAACACTGTCTCTTGTTGAAGTAGTCGATGAGAAAGGATTAGGGGGCATTCTTACATTTTCTTCTCCTTCCAACATTTGAACTACACCTTTCATGGAAGGACGATCTACCGGGTACCACTGGATGCACCATAGCCCCACAATTGCGAGTTTCTTTGCGACTTTAGCATCAATCTCTTGCTCAACGTGGATGCAGATGTCTTCTCCTTGATCTAGAAGATTATAGATCCATTCTGGGAAATAAACTTGGCTGCTGTTCGCCTCTGTGACCTGAACATTTTTCCTGCCTCCAACCATTTCAAGTAACAACATTCCAAAACTGTATACATCTGACTTGTAGGACACGTTACCGAAGTTCCTAGAGAAGACTTCAGGAGCGATGTAACCCATTGTGCCCCTAGCAGTTGTCAAGGAAACTGCACTTTGATCGTTGGCGCACAACTTGGAAAGACCAAAATCAGAGATTTTTGGATTGAAGGTTTCATCCAAAAGAACATTGTGAGGTTTGATATCAAAATGAAGGATTCGTTGGTCACATCCGTTGTGAAGGTACTCAATTCCCTTGGCTACGCTGAGAGCAATATATTGCAGCTTCTCCCAACCAAGGAAATGGTTGCTGCTGTCTGCTGATGTTATAAAATTCTGCAGTGAACCGTTTGGTGCAAATTCATAAACTAAAGCTCGTCTAAATCCATCAGCACAATAGCCAACCAATCGAACAACGTTGACGTGGTGGATTCGACCCAATGTTCCCACTTCATTGATAAACTCTTCCCCATTTCCTTTGGAATTGTTGAGGATCTTTACAGCAACAAAGATCTCATTGGAAAGCTTTCCTTTGTACACTGTTCCAAAGGTCCTCTGTCCCAGCTTGTCTCTAAACGTATTGGTGATCCTCTTTATATCAGCATAAGAGTACCTTGTGGGCTTGAGAGCTCTGTAATTTTCCAAAAATTCTTCAATCATGGTTTGTTTTCTGTCAAAAGTGTACAACCGATGGAGAGAAACAAGTGCCACCACAAATACAAAAGAACCCAGGAGCACACCACAGATTGCATATTCGGTCAAGAACCTCTATCTTTATAAAGAAAAAGGGATTTGGGAAAAAAAAAAAAAAAAACAGGACAAAGGGCATGCATGGCTTACCTATAACCACTAGCTTTGTTGAGGCACCTGTAAAAGATTTTAATGCCATTAGATTCTCATGTCCCCAAAATCATTCAATCATTATATATATATATATATTTGCAGAAAATGCATTACAGTCTAAATGCCAGAAATTTTGTTCTCCTTTTTTCTTTTTTTGCATTTCCTATCTAATTCTTGGTAGCTAATGCAATATATGATATTTAATTGCATAAATTCTTGATGGGGAGCAAAGGGGTGATGCCTGACTAGTATAGTGATTGGATGAAAGACTATACCTTGTTTGCCCTCATTGAAGCACTCCGTTTCTGATTCAGTGTGATTGTTGTTCTTCAGTCTACATTTTCTACCTTTCCTCTCACAATGTTTACATGCTGGTTTGAACCATTCCAAACGTACATGTTCTGACTCGAATAATATACCATATTGAACAGGTGGAAGGTTATACAGTTTCGTACAAGACGAAATAGGAAATGCGTCAATGGAAGAATCTGAATCTATAGCCAATATTTGGTGGCTAGTCTCACTAAGGCAGGGAATTTGATAATATAAATTTCTATCTGCTGGTGAACAATTGAATAAAGTATAGTCATCTTGGTACCCCCCTTTGAATTGGAAGGCAGAGGCAGACAGATTAATTAAGTTTATGAAGCTGCCTGGGAACACAACCATCTGGATCAACCACTTCAATTACCTGAGATTTGTAGTTGATATGAGTGACGATGAACTTCACTGAAATTGGCAGCTCAAGCACCGTATTGTTGCTTCCATTGCAGGATAAATCAAATCCAGGGTAGCCACAGTGATCAGGCTGCTTGTCTTTGAGTCGAAAAGGGAATTTAATAGGTGGACCGAAGTCTCCACAGCGTAATTCTGAGCACTCATTTTGGCATGCTCCAAAATTAACTTTCAAGCCTACCATGAACAACAGGATGAAGAAAGAAATTGTCATCTCTGAGGAAATACTCAACATTTTCTCTGCACCTTGAACAGCTAATCATACCCCAAACATCTCATCTAAAATAAGGTATCATGCGGACTTGACTGTTCACTTCCACCAACCAGTTTTTTTATACATCTTTTTGTAAGTAGCAGAATTGGTCTAAACCTTATCCTCCTATGACTCTTTTTTTTTTTCCACTGGCAACATTATTCCACAAGTTAAGACAAATAAAATCTCATTTCCGTGTTGACAAATCAACTCTACCCTGTGGAAAATGAAGTTAATAATACATTAAAAAAATTCCATGTTGAGAAATAAATTCCTGCCCACAAAATTTCTTTATATCTGTTAAAATTAATGCACACTTGTATCTTGAATAATATAGAAAAATCTGAATAATGGGGAATTGGAAACGAGTGAGTGTTTCCATCAAGGTTTGGTATTTCATCCACATGCAATTTTACATACTTTCTGTCACAGTTTTCAAATAATCATGTACCAAACTATTTAAGCATCACCACATTCTCTGCAATAGCTAAACTTCAGCAATAATAAATTTTGAATTTTCGAGAAAAGGAAAAGGAGAAGAAAAGAAAATGAATAGATAGCCAAAAATATGATAACTTTCTCCCAGCACTACATAATGATTTACTGTGGACATGAAAAATTGCCGGTGTTCAGATCTTTTGCAGGTATCTCAAAACAAAATTTAAATAAAATAATAAAAATAAAAATAAAAATAAAACTAGGTGTTACAGGGGAGTTGGGGCAAAATTTAAGCAATTCTAGTCCTTGGTCTATTTTCACCTGTGCCTGCATTTGTTGCACTCTGTCATGTATATACTTTTGACAGAACAGAAACTCGAGCCATAATTGAAGAAATGTTTGGAAAATAACAGAGCTCTCAAGCCCACAAGGTGCTCTTATTACCAATAAGAACACAAGTTGGGACAAGGTACCTTTGGGACAGTGTTCAAAGGAAACCTTTCCAATTCGATCCTTGTTGCAACCAAGGTCTTAAATATCGGTTGTATCGGAAAAATCGGTAGGCCAAAAACACGGAAATTTCGATGGAAATATCGGGATATTATCGATATCGAATAAAAATTGAATAAAAACCACGGAAATTGTAAGAAAAACTTGGAAAGTTTTATTGAAACTTTGTAGGATGTTTATTTAGGCAATTATCTATTAGTTTATCATAAAAAGTTGGAAGAAAATGCATTACATGATGGATTTAACTGATTTAAGTTGATTATATAGCGAGTCGGCAAACACGTGAGTGTAGAAAATGTATAGTAATTAATGAAAAAAGATTAAACACACCATAATCATTTATATATAATGAATTACTACAATAGTTTACACTTTATACATTGCATGGTAAGTTGAAAACATGGGAATTAGTTGAAAAGTAGAGACTTGCAAAAGGAATGGCCAAAAGAATTCAAAACAATTTGTTTTTTGCAAAAGAAATTCACAACAAAACTATGTATATATATAAATATTTTCACATATTTTCACAAAAACATAAGTGATATGGTGGTTAAGGTGTTGAGTGAGTAAAATGGGAGGGGTTCGAATCCCCTTGGTGTTTTTTTAATTTAGAAATTTATCATATATAATAAATATTAGCTTACAGACATTTGAAAAACGTTATAAATATTATACGCTGAAAATATAATAACAAGCATGTATGCAATGGAGTTGGATAAGTTGCTGGGTTGCCTCTCACAGAGGCAAGGTTCAAATCACAGAGGCGGCATAATTTTCAGCATTTTTGAAGTCTTCTTGGGTCAACATATCGCGAGAATATCGATAATTTGGAGATATTACAGCGTTTTTTGTGTTGAACTCGATAATTTCGATTTTTAATACCTTGGTTGCAACAAAGATCCTCAACAATTGCAAAGGAACTGGAAAAGAGTTTATTAATAAAATGGGAACATTGTGACGAACCAATGTGCCGACCTGGTTGCTCTGATGGGTTTAGGAGAGCTTTAGTTCACCGGCCTGGTTGGCTTTTGTAAATGATCATTAGCAGACACCAAGAACCATTTGCTTGGCCGGGAGCTGCAGCATATTTGATATCAACGAAAGGAATTGAGGCACGGATGTGACCAACGAAACCTTCATTTTTGATAGGGGTGGGCATTGGAACCGCAAAACCGAACCAAACCAATCCGAAAAAAACCGTGTTGACCAAAAAAGTCAAAAATCGAGTCCAATCCAAAAGAACCGTTACCCCAGAATTCCGATTCGGTTTCTCATACTAAAGAACCGGTCCAATAAAATTAATATTTATATTTATTATATATTATTTATATTTATATTTAAAATTATATAATAATTTCATATGTGGCTAAGGTTGATTGGGTGTGTATGATGCTACCATGGGTGAGCACACACAGAATCACACGGAAAAAAAAAAAGACGCAAACTAAGTGACTTAGGGTTTTTTCATTTTGGTCTTTGTTTTCCTCTCTTCCATTTTCATTTCTTCTTCATTCCTCTAAGCTCTCTCCTTCTCAGCCGGGCGAAACCAGGGGCTCTGTGTGCGCCATTGCCAAACCTCTCAGCCATCATCTCTATGAACCAAACCTACCTCTCTCTCATCCTTCCTCTCTCTCATCCTCTCTAACAGAAGCTCTGTCTGCCCGCGAATCCTCTCTGCTCAAAATCCCTCTCAGGCAATCCTCTCTGTCATCCAACGCCCTCTGAGCCTCCGCTTCTCTCAGAGCCGCCACCTCTCTCAGTCGCCGCCATCTCTCTTAGTCGCTGCCATCATAGGTCAGATTGTGTTTTCTTTTTTTCCTTTTTTTTTTTCCTTTTCCCCTTTGAATCTGTGGCTCACTCCAAGTGTTTTGTTCTTCAGGATTTAGCACAGCAGTATACGAGCATTGATAACCAAAACGTCTCAGGATCCGTTCCTCCTGGAAGCATTCAATTCACAAATTCATAAAAATGCATATATTTATACATGTATGTGTCTCTGGAAATGAGTGATTAGTTTGTGGGAATTTTTTTTTGTTATGATCTGTTGGATTTTGATGCAGGAAAATTGAATTTTAACGATGCTTTCTACTTTATTGCCTTTCCCAGCAACCAGCAGTTTTTGTTTGATTTAAATTTAGTTGAAAATGTAAATTTTTATTGCCGAAGGGCTTTATTGAATAGTATAGCGGAAGAATAAGCATAATTGTAAATGTAGTTTACTAGTATTATTTGGCTCGAAGCTCAATAACCTCTGCTTAGATGGGTTTAATAGTACAGATTCCCCTTTGAATAGATTAGATGAAAACAATGCTGCCACTTATGTTTCCATGAACTATACAGAGGGATGCTCTATTTAAATATGTAGATGATATATATATATACGAGCATTGATAACCAAAACGTCTCAGGATCCGCTCCTCCTCCTAAGCATTCAATTCACAAATTCATAAAAATGCGTATATTTATACATGTATGTGTCTGAAAATGAGTGATTAGTTCGTGGAAATCTTTGTTGGTTACGAACTATTGGATTTTGATGCAGAGGGATGCTCTATTTAAATATGTAGAGGATATATATATACAGCTTTTAACTCATAGACTGTTTTTATTTAGGATTGTGTAAGGACCTAATTTTGAGCTTTATTAAGCTGTTTTATGTTTGATTAAACTGATTTGAGCTTTATTAAGCTGTATTGAGCTTTATTAATCTTTTTTTTATTATTTTAAATTTAGGTGTTGTTAAATGTTAATTGTTAATATCATGTTTTAAGTTGCTGTTTTTTTTTATATATAAAGAAATCATGAATGAGTCAAACCCATTTGGAGAGGTGCATGTCACTACTAATAGTGAAGTTGGGTCGTCATCCGCATCCATATCCACATCCGCATCCGCATCTGCATCAACACCTTCACCCACTTTACCCATCCCTCAAACACCAACTCAAAGTGCACCTCATGCCCAAACACCACATCAACCGAGTGGTCTTCCACCATTACCCCATTCCGGCCCAAAAAAAGAAAAATCGGAAGTATGGGAACACTTTGAGAGATATGAAGATGTGGTTGAGAGTGTGAAGGATGATGGGAGCAAATATGCAACCACTAAGAAGAGAGCTAGGTGCAAGTATTGTTCTATGAGCTATGCGGCAGACTCCACTAGAAATGGGACCTCAAATTTGAGGAACCATATTGAAAACCTATGTAAGAAATATCCGAGGAGGGTTCCTAAAGATAAACGACAAAAGCTCTTGTCTTTTGACCAAGAACATGGGGTTCTTACATCAACAGTGCATGGTAGAGAAGAGTGGTTAAAGGCATGTGTAGAGATGGTAGTAATGGATGAGATGCAGTTTAGTGTGGTTGAAGGAAAAGGGTTTAGGCGGTTTTGTAATTCTTTGAACCCCCATTTCCAAGTGCCATCTCGTAGGACACTTGTGAGGCATTTCATGGTAATGTATGATGCCATGAAACAAAAATTGAAAGAAGAATTAGCGCCTCATAGAGTGTGCCTCACAACGGATACTTGGACAAGTGTTCAAAACATAAATTACATGGTCATCACGGCACACTTCATAGATGGTGATTGGAACTTGCACAAAAGAGTCTTGAACTTTTGTGTCATTTCCAATCACAAGGGGAACTCAATTGGAAAACTCCTCGAGTCATGTTTGCTTGATTGGGATATGAAGAAGATACTAACCATTTCGGCCGATAATGCTTCTTCAAACACTACAGAATGCTCGTACCTTTGTGAATTTTTTAAAGGTATTTTATGATACTACATTGAAGATGAGTGTCACTTTGTATCCCGCTTCCCACACCACATTTCACGACTTGATTGCAATTGAAGAAGAAATTGAGGATTTGTTGATGGAAGAGGAGGAAATATTAAGTGAAACCCAAACCTCCAAGGTTTTGAAGGACATGGCACTTAACATGAAGATGAAATTTAAAAAGTATTGGGGTGACCTTGATAAATTGAACCAAATGTTGATGGTTGCTCTTGTTCTTGACCCTCGATACAAATTGGGGAACTTGAAGTTTATCTTAAAGAGTCGGTTTGAAAATCCGGAAGATGCGGTTAAGAAGAAGAATGAGATCAAAGAGATTTTAAAGAAGCTTTATGAGGAGTATGCCATGCTGCCACCACCACCACCACCACCACCTACTCAAAGTAGTAGTTATTGTTTTAGTGATACTACTACCTTGCATACAAGTAGTAGCCTAAGCCGAGGGGGAAAAAACGGAGGGAAATGACTGAAAATTGGAGAAAAAAGACTCGAGCAAATGATGTTGTGATATTGGAGCATGAGATTGATAGGTACATCACCGACCCTATTGAAGATGTGGTTGACGAATTTGATGTTTTGAAGTGGTGGAAATTGAATGGGGTTAAGTATCCGGGGTTGGCACTTATTGCAAAGGATGTGCTTGCCATCCCGGTATCAACGGTGGCTTCGGAATCATGCTTTAGCACGGGTGGTCGGGTAGTTAATTCGTTTCGTGCTTCTTTGACTCCTAAGATTGTGGAGGCCTTAATTTGCTCTCAAAATTGGTTAAGGTCGGATGACATATCCGCTTTACAATATGAGCCAACAATTCAAGAGATGGAGTTCTATGAATCGATTGAATTAGGTATGCCTTTGTAATTTTATGTGTTTTATTAATGTATTATATAATATGTACATCTTACTAATGTTTTAATATATTTTTTATGTAGATATTATGAGTTCATCCACATCTAGCACCACAGCTCCAGCTACTTTTCAATGTTAGGAGGAATTTAATGAAGTTTGATTGAATTTGGGTTGTAATATATATTTGGATTGAATTTTGGTTGTATTTGGCTTGTAATTTATTTTGGAACTTATTTTGTTGAAGTTTGATTAAATTTGGATTGTAATTTATATGTTGAAGCTGGATTGTATTTTTGTTGAAGTTGGATTCATTTTGATGTGTTGAAAGCTTGATGGAACCTCAAATTTGGGGTATATTGGTATATAAATACATTTTGGGCAGGTCTGTAAAAAATAAAAAAATTAAAATTTTGGGCCCAAGCCCAAACCGAAACTGCAAGAACCGAACCGATCTGCATTTTCGGTTCAGGTTCCAATTTTTGATGAAAACCGGTCCAAACCGGACCGTGCCCACCCTAATTTTTGATATCAAACCTCATAATGTTTTGTTGAAAGACAACTTCTACAAATTAAAAATTTTAAAAACATTCTGATTTGACAATCAAACTGCAGTTTCCATGACAACTGCTAGTCTGCCAGGGAGGGACCATTGTTTACATTCCACCTTATGCGTTCTCCATGAATTTGGGTAACGTATCGTACAAGTTAGATATTCACAGTTTTGGAATGCTGTTACTTGAAATGGTTGGAGGCAGGAAAAACGTTCAAGTCACAGAGGCGAATACCATCCATGTTTGACTTCACAAAATGGATCAAGAAACAGGAGGAAGACAAACGCATTCGTGATCATCAAGGAAATGGTGATCAAGTTGCTAAGAAACTTCTTGTCGTCAGGGTTTGGGGCATCTGGTGGTGCCCAGTAGATCGTCTTTCCATGAAAGCTGTCCTTCAAGCCTTGGAAGGAAGGGGAATTTAACCACGCCTTCTAATCCCTTTCACCTCTAGCGCTTCAACTCAAATCAAATCAAATAATGTTACTAAATTAAATTGACCCATACTATTCTGTCCCCTATTTTTGTATTGTTCCAATTGTGTCCCTATTTACACTCACAAATAATGAAAAGCCTAATATATTAGGGGTACCACAGTAATTATAAATTAGTTTTTCAAAAATAGAAATAAAATAAATTCACCAATGTTTTTCTCTCAATGCTTTTTCATCTTTTTTTCTCTAATTTCTCCAGTAATATTTGTGCATGCATGAGTAGGATTGCTAGCAAACAGAATGAAAGTGATGACAGTTCAAACAGATTCTTGAGTTTTGGTAAAAAGATGACAGTTTCACTCATTCTTCCGTCTCACTACTTGTGGAAGTGTTGAGGATTATTAATAGATAAATAAAAAAGACTAAGAACTGGAATTATAACAAAATAACGGCCACTCTTAAGTCACTTTGTTCACTTATTACTAGTTTTCTGCACATCTAGTACATGTATGTCCTAAACTTCATAGCTTAAAAGATCGGGGAGTCCGTACACGAAGAAAGTCAATTGATATCAGAAGGCCTTAACAATTCCAGCAAATTACATGTAAAGAGAGTGGGGAGATATTGAGACAAAGATTATAGTTGAATTCAATTTGGAAAAATAAGTACACAACAACACCGAGTGACTAGGGTTGGTATTAATTTGGACACGAGATAAATACTACAGCAGAAGCTTGTCTACACCCCACAGACTCATATATTAACAGTGATGTAGCTCCATCTGATTCAGACTTTACCTTCATGATTCTTGCACTTAAACTTTAAACTTATCTTCTTTGCCTCTCCCACCTTCTATTATCTTCAATCACCTGCTCTCACAGTTTAAACACATAGAAATAAGTACGAATTACCAATCGTTTCTAATATATAGACAAAACGTATCCGAAGGTTAAAAATATGACAAGTTAGACCATAAGTTTTTAAATGGTTTTGTTACTATACTGACCTATTCCTATCCTTCTCTCTGAAGATGAACAGTCTCCTTCCTATCCTACCCAACTATGAAAAGAAGAAAAATGCATAACAAATTTTTTTCTTTATCATTTTCATGCACTACTAAAAAGAACCTAACAAGTGTGGCTCCAAATTGTGTAGGTGGGAAACACTCAGGAAAGAAAAGAAGTAAATTCAATCACTTATTGTAACATCCCGGTCCTAAAAAGAAGTAAAATAATTAATTAAAGAGGAAATAAATTGGAGTAAACAATAAAATAAAATGATTTGAATTAATTAAGGTTTTTGAAAATTTAAAATATTATTTTAAATAAAAAAAGGGACAAAAAGGTCATTTTAAGTTCGGGAAGGAATTTGGGACTTCCGTTTGGAGTTGTAACGAAGAAGTTACGAGGTAAACACCCTCAGTGGCAAAACTGTAAATAAGTGGAAAGTGAAATTTTAATAAAACTCAGAATTTCCTCTCTCTCTCTCCTCACTCTCTCCCTCTCTCGTGCGGCTCCTCCCCTTCAGATTTTTCAGCCGCCTCCTCACCTTCGCAGCCACCACCACCGACCGCCACTTGAGCCAAGATTGGAGCTGCTGGAATTCGCCGGAAGTTGCAGAAAAGTCCGCGGAAAATATAAGAAACTTCAACACCTTCGTTCTCCTTCGTTTCTCAACCGATTTTGACAAGTGAGGTATGAAAATTCATCTATTTTTCGTGCTCTAGCTGCCTGTTGGTTAGGTTTCCTAAAAGTTTGAGAATTTACAAGTTAAATTTCGAAGTTTAGCTTCAGCCGATTTTCAGTTGGCATTTCCGGCCACTTCCGGCCACTTTTTGGCCATTGTCCAAGAACAAAAGTGACTCCAAATTAGGGGTATTACCGAGGGTAGGAGTTTGGAGCCAAGATTCTAAGTTTTTCCGGTCACCGGAATATGATCAAGCCACCCACGCGCGGCAGCGCGTGGGCGGCGCATGGGCGGTCCGGTAGAGGTCACATTTTATCCTAAAATGATCCTTGTGTTGTCACGACGCGTAGGAATTTACGGAACTCAATTCGGATAACGTTTGAACCCCGAACGGATTTTACATATTGTGTGAATTCCGGGTTCGATATGTTAGAACCGTTGGATCGCTTCCAATTTAATATATGTTAATCTAGGCATTTCTATGATTGTGTAGGATTTCACGGATCGTGAATCGGAGCCCCGATGTTCCGAATTCAATAAGTTAAAGTTTGTATTTTTACGATAACCGTCCGGATCGTGTGATCGTGAGTGATCCGACCGTCCGATTCGGACCAAACTTGAAGGATAGGTTTATTAAACCTTGTGGAACCCTTAGGGATGTTCGGTTCGTAAAACGGAAGTCGTGGGGCCCGCGGGGCCCGTTTGACCAAATTTAGAAAGTTTGACCATCGGTTGACCGTGAGTCTTCCGAGGTAGTTTCACACTTCGAAAAGTATTAGAATGACCTTGTAAACGAGTCTTAATTGTTATTTTGAGTTATTTGGATTATATTGGGAGTATGAGCTTGTTTATAATATCTTATGGGATTCTTTGATATTATTTGATAATTGAAATTATCAAATGAATAATTATGGGATACTCAATTGTAGAGTTGTGAAAGTGAGTCTTGGGACTCGGTTATGATTATTAGGAAGAGAATGGGTATTGCTTTCAAATAAATGGCATGGTTTTGAGATGGAAATGTTATGCATATGAATTAAATGGTTTATTGTAATGCACTTTATATTTAATAGTCGAGATTATTATTTTGTAAAGTATTTGTGATATTTGTGGATTTGATATGTTCGAGGGTCTTGGAGTTTATATATATAATATTTGAGAAAAATACTATTTTAGGTACTTTGGGTTTTATGTTTGAGAGTTATTTGTCTACTATGAATATGTATTTTGTTTTGGGAAAATTGAACTAAGGATGAGAATATTATTTGTATAATATTTATATAAGGATTACGAACTCCACCATCATACGTACCTCCCCCTTGGATGATGATATTTGGAAACAGTGGATATGGACATTGGGATACATGGAAATGGATATATGGATATGTTTTGGATATACTATTCACACACGTGCCGGGTTTCAGGCGTGTGGGCTTATTTGGTCATGGATCCCGGAATTGTGGGATGCCGGAAAAATTGTGGATATGGTATGGATGTGACGGAACCCGGGGCATACCTTAACGAGGTGTCGCTGTAGACCCTTAATTAGGTAGTCTGCGCGTAGGACTGTTTACAAGCGTACGGGTCTTGATTCTTCGTCCGTACGTGCTCGCTGAGAGTTAGTCCCCCAGTTGGACGGCTCGTCCCTAGCCACATAGTCCGTTTGAGGGCTGATAATTGTGAGCTAGTCAACAATCCCCTGTTGGATTGTTTCCCCCAGTACATGATGTGCAACATCACATGTACTTCCCCTTGGATACTGATACATGGAAATTATGGATATGGTCTGGATATGATGGAACCCGGGGCATACCTTAACGGGGTGTCGCTGTAGACCCTTAATTGGGTAGTCTGCACGCGTAGGACTGTTTACAGGCGTACGGGTCTTGATTCTTCGTCCGTACGTGCTGGCTGAGAGTTAGTCCCCCAGTTGGACGGCTCGTCCCTAGCCACATAGTCCGTTGAGGGCTGATAAGTGTGAGCTAGTCAACAATCCCCGGTTGGATTGTTTTCCCCTGGTACATTATGATGGTGAGAGGTCAGTGTATTTATATATATATACTTATTCTTTTCTTGTTATACATTACATATATGTATATGTGGTTTTGAATCTGGATTTGAGATTCGTAAGTTTGTACTCTGTGAGTACCCTGTTTATATATGAATGTTTGAGCCTTGGATTGGGAAGTGTTGTACGGCAACATACGCCTTGAATAGGGTATGGTTGCAGGATTGAATGGATATAAATGGAAGAAATTGATGATGTGTTTAATGTACATACGCCTTGGATAGGGTATGGTTACGGGATTGAACCGTTATAAAGGAAGAATTCGAGAATGTGTTCATTGTATTTTTGTTGGATTTGGAATTGTGTCAGATCTGAAATGTATAGATGGTTCCGTTGTAAATAATTGTTTATTACCGGAGTTGTGACTGTTGAGATGAGAACTACGTGTGGCTTGTTCCCTTGTCCAAGGGTACATAGGCAGCCTGGGGTCTCACCAGGTGCAGCCGCGAAATATTATTGTGTTTAAAAGGTCTGATCGAATTCTGTGTATGTGATTGCATTTCTGATGTGGTTTTCGATGTGATTGTTGGATTTGAATCCGGTTTATTTGTAAAGTTGTTTGGGACCATTAATTGTTTGGTTTGTGTATTGTTCGACTTAAGAACATTGTTGGTTCTGTTTCGAATTAATTGAAGGCTGGAGACCTATTATACAATCGCATGTTGATGACTGTGTGTATTGCATTGTGCGTGCTGCCAGGTTGAAATATTTGGGAAATGTTCAATTTACAGGGGAGACTCTGCGAAATTTCGGCAGAAAGTCTCGTGGCCTTCTCCTTTTCGGTAAAGAGGCTCGATTTTTGTAAGTGGGCCCGACATCGGTATGCTGTCGAAAAATTTCCACAGGATTCGTCTCGGGTTCCGAGGAATTCGGGGCCGGTCCTGTCACTTATGGTTGCATCCCAAGAAGAAAAGGAGCCACTCAAGGAACTGAAAGATACTCCTAGACATTATATTGATTAACACTTACCTCATATTTAACAAAATGGTGGGATGGAGGGAATGGGCTGAACAAAATGGTGTTGACTTGGCAACTAACGACTTGCTAGTCATTAATGCTAGGACCCTCTTGGTAATTTTTGTTGTTGCATATTTATGGGCTAAATATCTATAATTTAAAAGATTTTTGTGCTTGAAGGGTTTGGGAAATCAGGTTTCTTTTGTGTTGCTTTTCATAGGTGAATTCTTCAATGGCAACCAATACATCTTTGGAGAATTCCATATGCTTTTCATTATCTAACACTACATTCTCATTCAGTTTATTCCCCGACGCTATAGTTTATCTGATATTAGTCACAAGTTACAAAAACAATTGCACTTCATTGCAATGCCATCCTCTTGCTGCTTTGGTGCATAGTTGTTGTGGTCTCATGAGACAAATTGGAAATTGTCACCTTGTCCACATTTACAGGGAAAAGAATTGTGTTGCGGATTGTTTGACAAGTTGGAGTTATAATCTAGACTTGGGAATTTGCTTCTTTGATGAGGCTCCTGTTTGGGTTAGCTATCGGTTGATGGATAACTTACATGGTCTTGCTAGGCCTCGACTCATGTGCGGGGCTTAGTTGTTTTCTAGGGGTGTCACTTATTTCACCAAAAAAAAAAACAATTGCACTTCTAACTAATCATTTTAACTTCATCAATTTGGATATTACAGGTAACTCTTGGCGGGGGCGTTTTGTAGGCATTGCAACACTGTCTCTTGTTGATGCAGTAAATGAGAAAGGATTAGGGGGCATTCTTACATTGTCTTCTCCTTCCAACATTTGAACTACACCTTTCATGGAAGGACGATCTACCGAGTACCACTAGATGCACCATAGCCCCACAATTGCGAGTTTCTTTGCAATTTTAGCATCAATCTCTTGCTCAACGTGGATGCGAATGTCTTCTCCTTGATCTAGAAGATTATAGATCCATTCGGGGAAATAAACTTGGTTGTTGTTCGCCCCTGTGACTTGAACATTTTTCCTGCCTCCAACCATTTCAAGTAACAACATTCCAAAACTGTATACATCTGACTTGTAGGATACGTTGCCAAAGTTCCTAGAGAAGACTTCAGGTGCAATGTAACCCATGGTACCCCTAGCAGTTGCCAAGGAAACTACACTTTCATCGTTGGCGCACAGCTTGGAAAGACCAAAATCAGAGATTCTTGGATTGAAGGTTTCATCCAAAAGAACATTGTGAGGTTTGATATCAAAATGAAGGATTTGTTGGTAACACCCGTTGTGAAGGTACTCAATTCCTTTGGCTACGCTGAGAGCAATATATTGCAGCTTCTCCCAACCAAGGAAATGGTTGTTGCTATCTGCGATGTTATAAAATTCTGCAGTGAACCTGTTTGGGGCAAATTCATAAACTAAAAGCTCGTCTAAATCCATCAACACAATAGCCAACCAATCGAACCACATTGACGTGGTGGATTCGATGTTCCCACTTCATTGATAAACTCTTCCCTATTTCCTTTGGAATTGTATTGAGGATCTTGTGGGAACCGAATTAAATCATAACCCTACGTAAAATAATTCCTTCCATTTGGTGATTATTTGACCTAATTAGGAATTACTCGACCTAATTGGGGGTTACTCAATTAAATTGGGAGTTACCTAATTAGTCGAAAATTGATTTGATACCTACCACAATTAGGGATTTGATTATTTTCCTAATAAATCAAATCCCTAATTAATCAAATCAATCCCAAATTAGAGAGGAATAATTCCCTTCCATCTACGGAATTATTCCTCTGAAACCCCAACTCCCGAAACCTCTATAAAAAGGATGGCCACACACAAGGGTTGAGGTAGGTCAAAATTACTACTCAAATCTCTGCATTTATTATTTCTCACAAACCCTAGCCGCCTCCTCTCTCCCCCTCTCTTACCAAAGGCTCCGGCCGCCCGGTTTACACCATAAACACATATATCTCCGTACCCTAGTTAACTAGTGTTTTACTCATAAACTCTTGAACTAATTTAGGCATCGGAGGGCCTTTGGCCAACACCCCCCGGGTGTGGTTCTCTCATTTGTTCTATTTTGCAGGGAGAAAGAGGCGGCGAAGAAGAAAGAGGAATTTTCACAATCGAATATTCTTGTGGGGAAATTTGCTCCCACAGATCTTTACAGCAACAAAGATCTCACTACTACAAAAATCGAAATAGATGACGATAATCCACCGTCGTGTATTCGGTTTTTCAACCGTCGTAAAATCGAGCGACGTCTTTTCATGCATAAAACCACGACGGTAAATCCCCGTCGTCTATTATTTATAAAGACGACGGTTTTTTTATAAAAAGGGTAATCTATTATTAAGTAAAGACGACGGTTTTTTATAAAAATGGTCGTCTATTATATATAAAGACGACGGGTTTTTTATAAAAGGGGTCGTCTATTATATGTAAAGACGACGTTTTTTTTTTATAAAAGGGGTCGTCTATTATATGTAAAGACGACGGTTTTTTTATAAAAAGGGTCGTCTATTATATGTAAAGATGACGGTTTTTTTTATAAAAGGGGTCGTCTATTATATTTAAAAACGACGGTTTTTTATATAAAAAAGGTCATCTATTATATGTAAAGATGACGGTTTTTTTAAAGGGTCGTCTATTATATGTAAAGACGACAGTTTTTTTATATGAAAATGGTCGTATATTATGAATTAAAGATTACCCTTTTTATATAAAAAGGGTCGTCTATTATATGTAAAGACGACGGTTTTTTATAAAAAGAGTCGTCTATTATTAAGTAAAGAACTATGTTTTATTATATCCAAAGACGTCGGTTTTGTTAAAAAGCCATCATCTATTAAATGTGAAGACGACGATTTCTTGAAATATTGTCGTCTATTAACTCTAAAACAACGATTTTTTAGTAAAACCGTCGCTGATTGTATATAAAAAGACGTTATGGTGTTAAAATAGGTCATTGATAATATATACAGAATGACGGTTTTTCCAATAAAACCATCGTTTTATTATCTTTAGTTTTTTGAAGAGTCAATAGTTATTACATAGTCAACCAATCTTTATTCTATTACATACATACTTCCTACCTATAATTAGAAATAACGGAGCCCACAAATTCTACTAATTTGATTTTAACTTCATCAATTTGTTCTTGGGTTGACTTAGCTCTGCCTTCTTGCACATTTTCCAAGTTGTTGGTGTCGGAAAAAGAAAGACCTGATGCAAAGAGACCCCAATACTCTTAAACATAAACTTGTTTAGCAGGTAACCTAACCTTAGCAAAAAGATCTATGCAGCTCTAGAATGACAGGAGAACACAATTGGCATAATTGGCAAAGTACCTGTTCTTGTGGTGCCCCCATAACAAATGAAAATCAGAGATTCAGAAAATTAACAATGAAATTCCAAAATAATTAAAGTAAACAACAAAAACAAAAAGTATTTTGGACCTGATGATGTTGTCGGTCCAAAAACAAACGGATCTAGTGAGGGATGGGTATGTTTTGCCTCATCTTCTTCGTCAGCTTCTTCTTGATTACGAAGGCCTTGTGGGACGGCTGTGCATATTTATAAAAAAACCCAAATGAGAAACTCACTTAAATCCCACGAAATTAGCACAATACATGAACAAACATATATATTTATATAGACCGATTTCCATAAGTCTTTCTAGATCTAGTCACTGAGTTTGATAAGCGAGTTGAGTGCCTGAGAGCGAGATCTTCTTTGAAGAAAGTGAAGGTCGAGATCTTTCAAATCAAACCTTTCAACCAGCTTTGATTCTCAAATCCAGAACCTCCTTCTACATCTTATGGATTTGCGAAGACCTCAATCTCTCAACTCCTTCATTGATATCGATTTTTTGATGATTTTGTAGAGAGTTTCATGAGGATGTTTTAGAGAGTGCAGGAGGGTTTCAAGGAGGGAGAGATAAGGTTTTCAGAGAGATGGGGAAAATCTGAAAATTTGTCGAGCGCGAATTCACTTAAGTAGCCTTTTTTTAGCGTGTTTTAAAAAACGACGCTTGTTAATGAGAGATAAGGTTTTCAAAGACGGGTGAAATTTTGAAAATTTGTCGAGCGCGAAGTCACTTAAGCGGCCATTTTTTTGCGTGTTTTAAAAGACGACCCTTTTTATCAAAATCCGTCGTCTTTACTTAATAATAGACGACCCTTTTTATAAAAAAAAACCGTCGTCTTTATATATAATAGACGACCCTTTTAAAAAACCGTCGTCTTTACATATAATAGACGACCCTTTTATAAAAAAACCGTCGTCTTTACATATAATAGACGACCCTTTTATAAAAAAACAGTCGTCTTTACATATAATAGACGGCCCTTTTTATAAAAAAAACCGTCATCTTTGTATATAATAGACGACCCTTTTTATTTATACTTTCATTAAATACAACATAAGATTTTGTGGTATCCACTAGTGTAAATATTTTAAATTGAAGATCAAATTGAGTCATTGTATTCATATAGGGTCAAAGCAGTGTAGCTGTAAAAAATCATCAAAATCGGAGTTAAAATAACCGTTAAATGTTGATTTTTTGTTTATAACCGTCGAAATGTTTTGTCCCGTTACTTGATCTCTGATTTATTTTTTTTCACGATTTTTGGCGTATATGATCACGATGTGTAAACAAACAAGTTTGACGGTTGGATCGTTGAAACTAGTTTCGTAGAATGCGTATGCCATCAAAACAATATATTCACTAACAATTAAGAGTTTATTTATACTTTCATTAAACATAACATAAGATTTTGTGGTATCCACTAGTGTAAATATTTTAAATTGACGATCGAATGCAGTCATTGTATTCATATAGGGTCAAGGAGTGTAGCTGTAAAAAATCATCAAAATCAGAGTTGAAATAACCGTTAAATCTTGTTTTTAAAAAACCGTTATCTTTACTTCACAATAGATGACTCTTTTTAAAAACAAACCGTCATCTTTACATATAATAGATGACTCTTTTTTAAAAAACCGTCATCTTTACTTCATAATAGACGACCATTTTCATATAAAAAGGGTCGTCTTTACTTAATAATAGACGACCATTTTTATAAAAAAAACCGTCGTCTTTACATATAATAGACGACCCTTTTATATGAAAAGTGTCGTCTTTACTTCATAATAGACGACCCTTTTCATATAAAAAGTGTCATCTTTACTTAATAATAGACGACCCTTTTTATAAAAAACCGTCGTCTTTACTTAACAATAGACGACCCTTTTTATAAAAAACCGTCGTCTTTACATATAATAGACGACCATTTTTATAAAAAAACCGTCGTCTTTACATATAATAGACGACCCTTTTATAAAAAAAACCGTCGTCTTTACATATAATAGACGACCCTTTTTATAAAAAACCGTCGTCTTTACTTAATAATAGACGACCCTTTTTATAAAAAAAAACCGTCGTCTTTACATATAATAGACGACCCTTTTTATAAAAAACCGTCGTCTTTACTTAATAATAGACGACCATTTTTATAAAAAAACCGTCGTCTTTACATATAATAGAGGACCCTTTTTATAAAAACCGTCGTCTTTACTTAATAATAGACGACCCTTTTATAAAAAAATCATCGTCTTTACATGTAATAGACGACCCTTTTTGTAAAAAACCGTGATCTTTACAAATAATAGACGACCCTTTTATAAAAAAACCGTCATCTTTACATATAATAGACGGCAGTTCTTTCAAAACAACCATGTCTTTACCAAAAAAAGGCCACTTGATTTTTAAAAGACGACGCTTGTCATACCTGCGTCGTTGTTTTTTGGTCAGATTTTAACTCTGAAGAAAAGCTTTTTAATAAGACGACGCTTTTTTATTTGTGTGCGTAGTTATAAAAAAATTCTCAACAGTATCTCCATTTTTTAGTTGTTTAAGTCACTTATCCACGACGGTTTTTATTTACCGTCGTCTTTTTAAAAACAACGACGGTTTTTTGTTCTTTCATCATCTTTTTCTGGTTGTCTTTTGCCCTTTTTGTAGTAGTGTCTCATTGGAAAGCTTTCCTTTGTACACTGTTCCGAAGGTCCCCTGTCCCAGCTTGTGTGTAAACGTATTGGTGATCCTCTTTATATCAGCATAAGAGTACCTTGTGCGCTTGAGAGCTCTCTGAATTTTCCAAAAATTCTTCAATCATGGTTTGTTTTCTGTCAAAAGTGTACAACCGATGGAGAGAAACTAGTGCCACCACAAATGAAAATGAACCCAGGATCACACCTACAGACTGTATATTCGGTCAAGAACCTCTATCTTTATAGAGAAAAAGGGATTTTGGGGACGAAAAAAAAAGAAAAAGGATAAAGGGCATGCATGGCTCACCTATAACCACTAGCTTTGTTGAGGCACCTGTAAAAGATTTGAATGCCATTAGATTATTCTCATGTCCCCAAAATCATTCAATCATTATATATATATATATATATTATATATATATCAGTGTTTTCAAAGGCATGCCTTCGCGCGCGTCGGAGCGAGGCGGCAGCAAATCGCCTCAAGGCGTCGTTTGTTTAGCGAGTTGCACGTTAGCGCGGGGAAGGCGTGAGAAGGCGTTTCAAGGCGCAGCGAGGAAGAGAAAGGCGCAACGAGGCGGGGCAAGGCGCTACATATCTGGACACTCAAAACTAGAAGAAATTTTGGGAGTCTGCAAATTGGTTGCGGCTCTGCGAGGAAGACGACTCGCGTGGTTTTTTTTAAGGTTAATTGTAATGAAACGACGTCGTTTCGATTGAAGTGTTTAAAAAAAAAAAACTTAAAGTGAAACGACGTCGTTTCACTTGGAGTGTTTTGACAAAAGGAAAACACGCAAGTTTCTGTTTTGTTTTTCCTTCCCTTAATTTGTAATAAACTTAAAGCAAGAAGAATTAATATCTTCTTGCCTTTTCTATCTCCAGCCAACTGTAGCTTTTCTACTTACCTTTTTTTTTTCTTTCTAAATTAACATATTAACACATATATATTGTATATTAATATATTAACATATATTATGTTTTTGTTTTGATGTTGAACAAATATTTTATGTTTCGGGATTGATTATTATGCTTTGAATGACAATTAGTACTTATATTTAAAAGATTGTTATGGTTCAATAAGAATTAGTTGTACAATTTAATTGTATTGTATTATTTATAAATTTTTCTTACTAAAATAAATTAATGCTTCAAGGCTTACGCCTCGCGTAGCACTACTAAAAACGCTTTGCCTATACGCCTCGCCATTGAAAACATGGATATATATATTAATTTTTTTTGCAGAAAATTCATATTCTTGGTCTTTATGTTATATGATGCATTACGGTCTATATGCCAGAAATTTCGTTCTTCTTTCTTTATTTTTTTGCATTTCCTATCTAATGCATGGTAGCTAATGCAACATATGATATTTAATTGCATAAATTCTTGATGGGGAGCAAATGGGGTGATGCCTGACTAGTATAGTGATATGGATGAAAGACTATACCTTGTTTGCCCACATTGAAGCACTCCGTTTCTGATTCAGTGTGATTGTTGTTCTTCAGTCTGCATTTTCTACCTTTCCTCTCACAATGTTTACATTCTGGTTTGAACCATTCCAAACGAAGAACATGTTCTGCCTTGAATAATATACCATATGGAACACGTGGAAGGTTATACAGTTTCGTCTTGTGTCAATGGAAAAATATGAAAATATAGCCAATATTTGGTGAACAATTGATAATTTAAATTTCTATCTGCTGGTGAACAATTGAATAAAGTATAGTCATCTTGGTACTCCCCTTTGAATTGGAAGGCAGAGGCAGACAGATTAAGTTTATGAAGCTGCCTAGGAACACAACCATCTGGATCAACCACTTGAATTACCTGAGATTTGTAGTTGATATGAGTGACGGTGAACTTCACTGAAATTGGCAGCTCAAGCACCGTATTGTTGCTTCCATTGCAGGATAAATCAAATCCAGGGTAGCCACAGTGATCAGGCTGCTTGTCTTTGAGTCGAAAAGGGAATTTGATAGGTGGACCGAAGTCCCCACAGCGTAATTCTGAGCACTCATTTTGGCATGCTCCAATATTAACTTTGAAGCCTACCATGAACAACAGAATAATGAAGAAAGAAATTGTCATCTCTGAGGAAATACCCAACTTTTCTCTGCACCTTGAACAGCTAATCATACTCCCAACATCTTATCTAAAATAAGGTATCATGTGTTCTTTGACTGTTGAGTTCCACCAACCAGTTTTTTATACATCTTTTTAAAAGTGGCAGAATAGGTACCTTATCCTAAAGACTCCTTTTTTTTTTCCACTGGCAACATTATTCTACAAGTTAAGACAAATAAAATCTCTTTCCCGTGTTGACAAATCAACTCTACCCTGTAGTAAATGAAGTTTACAATCCGTTAATTGGGCAGAAAGTAAACATTCCTTGTTGAAAAATAAATTCCTGGCCACAGAATTTCTTTATATCCTTGTCTGTGATAGAGGAAGCTGCACTTGTGCTGGAAACCACCCACTCTATTTCTCCTTATCTCGTCTTGCAATGGCTGCAGGAAGAGTATCAGTTCCATCACGACTCATAGTCCTTGTAACAGTTCTGGGCTTGTACTGTGGAACTTCCAGTGCCAAGGATGATGATGATCATAGGTGTGAACCTTCTTCGTGTGGCGAAATCCATAACATGGTTCAATGGGAAAAACGAATGATATGATGGTCATATGAAATGCACTATTTATTTGCTCATCCATATATCCTGTAATTTTTTGGAAGTTGAGTTTATTTAATGTTGTAGCTCGATATGTCTCTCAAAAAAATAAAATGTTGTAGCTCATATGAGTGGGATGTACATGAACATCCTTGACAGATTTTACCTATGTGAGTGTGCTGCTTAAGCTTGTTCTCAAATACACTGATGAAAGTTTGGATTAACACAACGCTGTAATGGTCTAGCTAATAAAGCTCATTTCAACACTACTACAAAAAACACTTTGCACGACGAAATAAGTTTGTTGCGCAAAGTATAATTTCGTCACGCAAACTTTGCGCGACGAAATTTTGGTCGCGCAAAGCTCGTGAAGAAAAGGTTTGCGCGATGAAAAATATTCTTCATCGCGCAAAGCTACTTTGCGCGACGAACGTTAACTACTTTGCGCGACGAATGCTAACGTCGCTCAAAGATACTTTGAGCGACGAATCTTAATTACTTTGCGCGACGAATCTTAACTACTTTGCGTGACGAATATTAGCTACTTTGCTAGACAAAACTTTACCACTTTGCGCGACGAATCTTTATTACTTTGAGCGACGAACCTTAAATACTTTGCGCGATGAATTCTAACGTCGCGCAATATTCAATTTTTTAAAAATTTTGTTTTTTAAATTTTTTTAATTAAAATAAACTAATTTAATAGTTTGCACGACGAAATATTTTGTCGCGCAAGGTTTTTAACATTTTGTTTTATTATTTATTTTATATCAATTTAATTATATAATTTTTTTGAATTTTTACTGTTTAAATTTAATTTAATTGTATGATTTTATTATTTTTAATTACTTTAATTTAGTTGACATATTCAAAATAAAATTACATGTGAAAAATAGTGGTCGAATTATCCAATATATATAATATTCAAAATGTACACATAAATTAACAAAGTACAATAATAAAATCTACAAGCCTATTGTGGTGGTAGTGGCAGAGGATATGTTTCTCTAGCGTCAAAAAGTCTCAACGATTCCTCCAGAAAAACAAATATGGTCAAATAACAAAAAAAATAACATAAAAAAATAACAAAAAATTGGCATAATCTCCCCTAAAATTGTTATACCCCAAATCCAACCCAAACTCCAATCTTCACCCTACAACCCCAAACCCGGCACAAACTCAAAACTAACTCCAAAAACACATATTAATGAAAAAAAAAATTATTTGGAGAGAATATACCTTTGGGCAAGATTGTGTGTGAGTGAGAAGGAGAAGGAGAAGTGAGTGTTGGGGCCTAAATTTGGTGCGCCCAGTCTAGAGATAAAAACCAACACCATTTTTTGGGCCGCTTGTTTGGACCCAAAAATTACGCCCTCAGCCCATCAACGTGCCCAGCCCATTAAACAATAAACAGGCCAAAACGATGTACTCAGCCCAAAAAAAGGAGGCCTGGAAACAATTGAACAGGAAAAGAGACTTGGGCCTCAAAGGAACTCAAAATTGGGCTCGGAAATAAACTGGACTCAATTGATCTTAAAAAGAGAACAGACCCATGTGACTCCTGACATGGAAAAGTCAACAATTTCGGCTGAAGTTAAAGATTGAACAGGGGCAGGAATAAAGAAGAACGTCTCTGGAGAAACTCTGCTGTCAGGAGATCAAATTCCGTTTAGTTTCTTTGAAGATATTATGTTATTTTCAGGAAAAAAAAACACCATTTTCAAGGATAAGCAGACTCTTTTTGTGAAAAGGAGATAAGCGGGAAAGAGAGAGTTGTTCAAAAACTGAGATCTCACCATCTCAAGCCTCAGACTCTTGCAGAAGCGAGTTGAAAATGAAAGAAGGGCATGGCACCCTATCAAAAACGGAGAAGTGGTCACTTCAGGAGCTGATTGTTGAGTGATTGCTTGCCAGAAAATAGATAGAACCCCTTTTCTTTTTCTTTTAAAACTAAAGATATTTTGAGATTATTTGCCGCCCAATATTAAAAGGATCAAGACTCCCACTCTCAAAAAAATATTTCTTATTTATACAAGAGAGAGTGAACAGAGCAAACACAATCAATCAACACAACCAAAAACTCAGTCAAAAGATAAACACTCAAAATGATCACTTGATCAGAAATCCCAAACAAAGTCCAGCAAACCCAGAGTCTGAAACTTTCCAATCTCAAAGGCTTTATAACAAGCTTGTAGAATCATCCTATTTTTTCCAGGCAAAGACAGTTAGAAAAACTGTGTCTGATTTGAACCCCAGTCACAAAACTAGCAAAATGAGATTTTCTCTCGTTACAAATTTGGTTCAGCAAATCCAAGGCAAGCAGAGTTTGAGTTTTCTCACAAATATGAAAACCTCAACAAATTTATGGAGAGCACTGACTAAGAAGCACAGGTATCACAGGAGTAGTTTCAGCTTAAAGTCCAGCCACTTCTGCCCTTTCAGATTGGAGAAGTCCCAGTTCTGCCCATCCAAAAGCCTTACAGGGCTTGAAATAGATTAAAAGCTCTCCAAACTCAAGCTTTGGTATCGAATTTGCAGTTGAAACCTAACAGTTGAAGCTGTTGAAGATCCAGGCCAGGACAGGGCATACCCAGTCCAAGCCCAGAACAGAGGCCTCCATCCAGGCAGGAATGAAAGCACAGTTTTGTTTTTGTCTTTTTATAGTCAGTTTTCCCTTTTTGAACTTTGTAAAGGGAGTTCTGCCCTGAAAATGTTTCACTTTGTTATCATTTATTTTGGCCAGAACTACCAGTTTTATCCTGAGAAAAATTATGAAGTCCTTACCAAGTCTAAGGCATAGAAAAGAACTTACTTGGGAGATATTCATCACCCAAATTCACAATCATTTGTTCAAAGTCAATAGCTTGGGGCGCAAGTTATTTTTACTCTAAAGTCTGTTAGAATTGAAAATTGCTAACAGGAGCACGCGCTCGACACACAAAGAAAGTTAATTTATTGACCAACCATGGTCTTTGGATTAATGGGGAACTTTACCCTACCATCACAAGAAACAAATATAAACAGGGTGAACAGTGAGTGTGTGAGAGAATTAGAGAAGATAGTGAGAAAGAGATGAGAGAGTGAGTGAGAGGGAGAGATGATGAAAAGAGAGATGAGAGAGTGAGTGACAGTGAGGGATAGTGAAGAGAGAGATGACACTACAAGAAAAACTATCTTAGTTGACACTAGATAGTTGACGTTTTTGTATTAAGTATCACCTATTGTGCTAAGCTTTGACGTTTTTAAAAAAACGTCAGGTATAGGTAGCATATTGATGACGCTTCTATATAATGTATCAGCTATTGTGTTTTAGCTTTGACGTTTATTAAAAAACGTCAAGTATATGTAGCCTATAAATGACGTTTATTTAAAGGTATCAGATATAACCATATGTAACCTGACGTTTTTAGAAAACCATCAGGGAAACTGACGCGGTGGTATATGGAATCTCTCCATGTGCTGCACTTTATCCTAAAGTCTCTCTCACTCCTAGGTCAGATCTGATGCCAGCCCATTGTTTTTCTTCATTCTTTTCAGTTCTTCCTTTTATCGTCTCTTCCTTTCGCCTCTCTCCTGTTCTCCCAGATCTAGATTGCTGCGCAGCCACTATCTTTCATCTCTAACAGATGAGAACTCCGTTTGATTGAAAATCAAAGGTTTTTTTTTAGTACCCATCCTTTTTATGTTTCCCAATCAATAAATCTTTGATGAATTCAATCTAATCACGCTTTGGTTTGGTTTTTTTTTTGGTCATACTCTGTTTGGTTTCGTTTGGAGGTTTAAGCCAAATTTCGTAATCTTTGAATCTACAAGATTTGCTTGTACGGACCCATTCGTGGTGGCAGAGCTAAGCTTTCCCTTTTATGGTGTGTAATCTCCTTCTCGATCTCTTTTTCTTTTCCGTTTCCTCTATTTTGTACATAGACACTGCTTTTGATTATGCTTGACTTGCTTGATAATGGTTGCTTTCGTCAATTTAATTCATATTATCGCCCTCTCTTTCATGCTTACCAGCCCGGGTTTAGGTACCTAGTCTATGTGTGAGTTCTAAATTTTCAAGCTTTTGACTTTAAATGTTCATTTCAATTACTGGCAGAGAAGCATTGGTGATGGAGCTTCTGCAATTTGGCTATTCTTGTCTTACTTCTTAATTACCTGTAGTCACTTTTTCATTGAGGGGAAATTTTTTATCATAGTGCGTTTATTGTTTACGTATGTTGAATTTTGGGATATGCACAACTAACAAACTTATTAGCATTAAGTTATATAGAGCCATGGAATGACAATCATTTTTTTACCGTCATATTTGTGCTATATTACATCTTTTCGACTAAAAGACAGATTCCTCTGTCAAAAAAATCAAGTCAGCTAACTACTTTTTTATTTTATTTTAATGATTTTTCATGTAGTTACCCTCTTCAAAATGTTGATATTTCTTTTATAGCTATTTTGCTTAAAATTATTGAATTAAAGTTGAGTTTCTTGCACATGGAAACTTTTATAGATTATAATTGCGTTATATATGCTATTGGGTTGGAATAGTTGGTTTTCCTTTGTGTATATGTTGGTGTTTATGCGTATTGAGTAGGCTTTAATGATTTTTTATATACTATCTGATATAGTTCAATTTGGGTGAACCTTTTCTAGCACTTGTAATCTTCGATAGATTTGTATGCTGAAATGTGTACAATAGTGTTGGTGTTATATATTCCCCTCCAATGATGTTCAGTTTGATTATATTCAGGATATATTGGGGAGATGGAGTACTGGAGTTATTGCCTCATTTGTTAGGCTTGCATCTCTCTCTTAAGGTGGTAATTTTCTTGCGTGATGTAGTCTACACTAGTCCTTTTCATAAACAAAGTAGAACTGTCTCTTTCCTTCTTCTTTTTTCCGAATTTTATCTTATCACTTTCTGTCTGCAATTTATTCCTCTATAGTTGTTAGTATTAGTATACATGACATTAATATATGAAATTTCATTGAGTCTTTTTGTTTGGTAACTATTGACCATTTTTTAAATAGGCAGTTTCTTCTTGTATTGGTAAAAGATCATCAAGAGACATCAAATCCGTTCTAGACCAAGAAGTATGTAGACATTGGTTTTCCCTTTTATTTTTCTTGGCACCATTTCTTAACTACATATTTCTTTTGGTGTTCATAATTTGGTTTGTAAGGTGCTTGTGTCCAATTTCATGTGATTGGTTAATTTCTTTTTCTATTGTGCTCTAATATTTGTTTCTTGATAATGTTAACCATTTTGTTCTTATACCACTTCTCCTTTTTGCTCTAACTCCTTAATATCACAAATTCAGATTCTGGCACTTACAGTAGTATCCTTTGTCGTGGCTGCAATAACTGATCTGCAATTCTATCTCAAGTTCTAACACTTGCACTAATATGAAAATTTGGTTCTGCAAATGTAGGAAATATCGATAATGGAATTTGAGATATTGGCATGACATTTGTTAAAGCCTAATTCATGTTTCATTTTAATTATTCTTGTACAGGCAGTTGGAAGGAAAACATTGAGATGGGTATTAGTGAGCCTGGGATGACTAAAACATTGAAGATGGCATTTCATCTCATTGGATCATCCCGAAGAGTAGGTTGAAGAATAATAGAGATTTTCTTGTAGTTACATATTATGTATTAGATACCTTTGTTCATTTCAGTATGTGTTGTTTGCAGTGTAATTTTTAACGTGTTTTTAATGTATAACATTTATTTTATATTAAATTAGTCTATCTAATTATATTTTAGTGGATTTTTTTTATATAATATTATCCTTTTGTTTCTTGATGGTTAAAATCCGTCAAGAAAAGAGTTGATAAGTGTCAAGAAAAAGGTACGCTGACAGTTTAAAAGCGTCAAGATTGACTATAAGTTGACGGTTTAAACTGAAACGTGACGCTTTTAAGACGTCAAAAAATCCTTTCCTTGACGGATAAAAAGCGTCAAGGATGTGGGATGACCTTTCCTGACACTGGCATTCCTGACGCTTTTCTAGCCGTCAACTAATGGTTATAGTGACACTTTTTAGCTGTCACCAAAGGGTGTTTTTCTTGTAGTGTGAGAGATTAAGTGAGAGGAGTGAGTGTGAGAGAAATGGTCGGATTTCGGGAGAGGGAAAGAGAGAGGAGAGAGGTAAGAGTAGAAGACGTTGAGAAAATGGTGGAGGAGTTATTTTGGTTTTAAAAACCATATCACTTTGCGCGACGAAATATTATATTGGTCGCATAAAGTCTTTATAAAAAAAATTTAAAACCGCCCAAATTTTTAGGGTTTTGTGTGACCAAAATATTCTCGCGTCCCATTTTTGGTACCCGCCCAAAGTTTTAGAGTATACTTTGCGTGATGAAAGACTATATATTGATCATGCAAAGTCTTTAAAAAATTTAAAAAAAAATTCTCATTTTTGGAACCCACCCAAAATTTTTAGAGTATACTTTGCACGGCGAAATATTATATTGGTCGCGCAAAGTCTTTTTTTTTATAAAAAAAATTCCCATTTTTGGTACCCACCCAAATTTTTAGAGTTTTGTGCGATGAATTATTGGTCTTGCAATGTTTTGCGCGACCAAAAAATCCCGCGTCCCATTTTTGGTACCCGCCTAAATTTTTAGAGTATACTTTGCGTGACGAATTATTATATTGGTTGCACAAAGTCTAAATTTTTTTTTAAATTCCCATTTTTGGTGCCCGCCCAAATTTTTAGAGTTTTGCGCGACGAATTATTGGTCTTGCAATGTTTTGCGCGACCAAAAAATCCGGCATCCCATGTTTGGTACCCGCCTGAATTTTTAGAGTATACTTTGCGTGACAAATTATTATATTGGTCGCGCAAAGTCTTAAATATTTTTAAAAGAAATTCCCATTTTTAGTGTCCTCCCAAATTTTTAGAGTTTTGTGCGACGAAATATTGGTCTTGCAATGTTTTGCACAACCAACAAAATCCCACGTCCCATTTTTGGCGCCCTCCCAAATTTTTAAAGTTTTGCGTGATGAAATATTGGTCTTGCAAAGTTTTGCGCAACCAAAAAAATCCCGAATCCCATTTTTGGTATGCACCCAAAAAAATCCCGCATCCCATTTTTGCATGCAAAGTTTTGCGCGACGAATTGTTGGTCGCTCAAAGTTGTGAGAGATGAAAAATTGGTTCGTAATGCAGTATTTATAAAAATATGTGTAAATAAGGGTTAGGCGACGAAATATTGATATTCGTTGAGAAACGTTTTCAAAAAATAATAAAAACTTATGAAAACAACTATATCTTAAAATTTATAATGTGTAATTAAATTAAAAAATAATTGGTTTGCCCGACGCATGTTTACATTATGACGTCGTGCTATTGGTTTTTACACAATGACCCCATTGTTATATTTTTTGTAAAAAAAAATTATTATTATAAAGTTTCCTGAAAATGTGACTTTACTCCCTTCAAATTAAAAAAAAAAAAAAAATTTACATAAAACCCACAATAATATATTTATCTAACAAAAACCCAATCCTAACTACAATAATAAATTTAAATTTACTAATAAATATATATATACTATTCAATTTCTTAAGTGTTATACGTACAAAATAAATAAATTTAAAGCTACTTAATAAATAAATAAATATTTATTTATTTATATATACACACACCATTCAAAGATCCAACCGTCAAACTTGTTTGTATATACTTCGAGATCGTATACCCCAAAAATAGCAAAAAACAAACATTCAGATATCTAGTAACGAGACAAAACTTTTCAATTATTATAAATGAAAAATCACGATTTAACGGTTATTTTAACTCTAATTTTGATGATTTTTTACAGCTACACTCCTTGACTCTATATGAATACAATGACTTATTTGATCTTCAATTTAAAATATTTACACTAGTGGATACCACAAAATCTTATGTTATATTTAACAAAAATATAATATAAACTCTTAATTGTTAGTGAATATATTATTTTGATGGCATAAGCATTCTACGAAACTAGTTTCAATGATCCAACCGTCAAACTTGTTTATTTGTACTACGAGATCATATACGCCAAAAATTGGAAAAAGTAAACATTCAAAGATCAAGTAATGGGACAAAATATTTTGACGGTTATAAACGAAAAATCACGATTTAACTGTTATTTCAACTCTGATTTTGATGATTTTTTACAGCTACACTCCTTGACCCTATATAAATACACCGACTTAATTTGATCCTCAATTTAAAATATTTACACTAGTCGATACTACAAAATCTTATGTTATATTTAACAAAAATATAAATAAACTCTTAATTGTTGGTGAATATATTATTTTGATGGCATACGTATTTTACGAAACTAGTTTCAACGATCCAACCATCAAACTTGTTTGTTTATACTACGAGATTGTAACACCCCGACCCTAATTTTTATATCCAATTAATTATTTAATTAATTAGATTAAGGAATTACAATTTTACCCTTGGGGATATGGGTATTTTGGTCACTTTTTAATCCGGAAGGATTTTGGGAAAATGAGAGGTACCGTTGCGTAGAGCTCGTCGATACGAGTTCGTAGACATGCGGCATGCCCAATTCCGAGTTGTAATGATAGAGGAAAGGTCTGAAAACGAAAGGGGCGTATAAGGAATTTTTTTTAAACAAAAACGTTACTGTAGCAACAGTACCGCTACAGTACCCGGGACAATTCTAATATTTTCCTATTTCTTCTTCTTCTTCCTCTCTCCCTCCCGTGCGATCCCCCCTCCCCTTCAGAATTTTCCAGCCGCCACTCACCCTCGCAGCCGCCACCTCCAGCAGCCACCGGCCACGGGACCGCACCGGATCGCACCCCCGCCACTCCCTCTTCCTTTCCCGGCCAACCCTCGCCCTTGGAGACGCCGGACTCAGCCGGAAAACAGCCAAAACGGGCTGGTTTTTGACAGAACTTCCAGCTGCTCGTTCTCCTTCATTTCTCAACCAAATTGGACGAGTGAGGTATGAAAATTCATCTATTTTTCGTGCTCTAGCTGACTGTTGGTTGGGTTTCCAGAAATTTTGAGAGTTTATAACTCAAATTTTGAATTGAAAAAAACTGGTAGTTTCGGCCTCCATTTTCGGCCACTCCGGCCACTTTTTGGCCATAGCTCAAGAACAAAAGTGACTCCAAATTAGGTGTATTATCTAGGGTAGGAGTTTGGAGTCAAGATGTTAAGTTTTTCGGCGAGTGGTTATCGCTTTGGACACCCACGTGTGGCGGCGCATGGGCACTGTAGCAGAGAGATATTTTTTTATATCCTAAAATGATCTCCTAGTTGTCACGAGTGCGTAAGAATTTACGGAACCTAATTCAGAATAACGTTTAAACCCGAACGGATTTTACATATTATGTGAATTCGGGTTCAATATGTTAGAACCGTTGGATCGCTTCCAATTTAATATATGTTAATCTAGGCATTCCTAGAATTGTGTAGGATTTCACGGATCGTGAATCGGAGCCCCGGATGTTCCAAATTCAATAAGTTAAAGTTTGTATTTTTATGATAATCGTCAAAATAGTGCGATCGTGAGTGATCGACCATCCGATTCGGACCAAACTTGAAGGATAGGTTTATTAAACCTTGTGGAACCCTTAGGGATGTTCGAATCGAAAAATGGAGGTCGTGGGGCCCGGGGGCCGGTTGACCAAATTTAGAAAGTTTGACTCTCGGTTGACCGTGAGTCTTCCAGAGGTAGTTTCACACTTCGAAAAGTATTAGGATGATCTTGTAAACGAGTGTTAATTGTTATTTGAGTTACTTGGATTATATTGGGAGTATGAGCTTGTTTATTATATCCTATGAGATTCTTGGATAATATTTGATAATTGAAATTATGAAATGAATAATTATGGGATACTCGATTCGTAGAGTTGTGAAAGTGAGTCTTGGGACTCGGTTACGATTATTAGGAAAATAATGGGTATTGCTTTCAAATAATGGCGTGGTTTTAAGATGGAAATGTTATGCATATGAATTAAATGGTTTATTGTAATGCACTTTATATTTAATAGTCGAGATTATTATTTTGTAAAGTATTTGTGATATATTTGTGGATTTGATATATTCGAGGATCTTGGAGTATATATAATATTTGAGAAAACACTATCTTAGGTACTTCCCCGGTTATGGGTTTTATGTTTGAGAGTTATTTGTCTGCTATGAATATGTATTTTGTTTTGGGAAAATTGAACTAAGGATGAGAATATTATTTATATAATATTTATATAAGGATTACGAACTCCACCATCATACGTACCTCCCCCTTGGATGATGATATTTGGAAACAGTGGATATGGACACTGGGATACATGGAAATGGATATATGGAAATTGTGGAAATGGTCTGGATATGACGGAATCCGGGGCATACCTTAACGGGTGTCGCTGTAGACCCTTAATTGGGTAGTCTGCGCGCGAGGGCTGTTTTCAGACGTACGGGTCTTGATTCTTCGTCCGTACGGGCTGGTTGAGTTTCAGTCCCCCAGTTGGACGGGTCGTCCCTAGCCACATAGTCCGTTTGAGGGCTGATAATTGTGAGCTAGTCAACAATCCCCTGTTGGATTGTTTTCCCCAGTACATGATGTGCAACATCACATGTACCTCCCCTTGGACACTGATACATGGAAATTGTGGATATGGTCTTGATATGGACGGAACCCGGGGCATCCTTGACGGGATATTGCTGTGGACCCTTAATTGGGTAGTCTGCGCGAGGACTGTTTCCAGGCGTACGGGTCTTGATTCTTCGTCCGTACGTGCTGGCTGAGAGTTAGTCCCCCAGTTGGACGGCTCGTCCCTAGCCACGTAGTCCGTTTGAGGGCTGATAATTGTGAGCTAGTCAACAATCCCCTCGGATTGTTTTCCCTGGTACATGATGATGGTGAGAGGTGGGTGTGTTTATGTATATATATATATAATTATTCTTTTCTTGTTATACATATCATATATATGTATATGTGGTTTTGATTCTGTTCTAAGATTTGTGAGCCTGCACATGTATGAACGTATAAGCCCTGGATTTGGGCAGTGTTGTTTGGCGCCATACGCCTCGGATAGGGTATGGTTGCGGGATTGAACCGTTAAAAGGGGAATAATTGGATAATGTGTTTAATGTACATACGCCTTGAATAGGGTATGGTTACGAATTTGAACTGAAATAAAGGAAGAGTTTGAGAATGTGTTCATTGTGTTTTTGTCGAATTTGAAATTGTGATAGATCTGAAATGTATAGTTGGTTATGTTGTGAATGATTGTTTATTTTCGGAGTTGTGACCGTTGAGAAAGAACTACGTGTGGCTTGATCCCTTGTCCAAGGGTACGTAGGCAGCCTGGGGTCTCATCAGGCGCAGCCGCGAAATATTATTATGTTTAAAAGGTCTAATCGAATTCTGTGTATGTGATTGCATTTCGGATGTGGTTTTCGATGTGATCGTTGGATTTGAATCAGGTTTGATGTTTTCGGTGGTATTCATAAAGTTGTTTGAGATCTTTAATTGTATTGTTTATGAAGTATCCGACTTAAGAACTTTGTTGGTTATGTTTCGAATTATCTGAAGGCCAGAGGCCTACTATGTGATTGCATGTTGTTAATTTGTGCATGCTGTCATTGGGGTTTTAAAATGTGTTTTATGCAGGTTGAAATTTGGGAAATGTTCAATTTACAGGGGAGACTCTGCGAAATTTTGGTAGGAACTCTCGTGCCCTTAATCCTTTTTGGGAAAAGAGGATATAGTTTCAATGAGTAGGCCTGACATCGAGTGATGTCAGGAATTCCACAGGATTCGTTTCGGATTTCGAGAAATTCTGGGGCGGGTCCTCTCTAAGAGATCATATACGCCAAAAATCAGAAAAAATAAACATTCAGAGATCAAGTAATGGGACTAAACATTTCAACGGTTATAAATGAAAAATTACGATTTAACGGTTATTTCAATTTTGATTTTGATGATTTTTCATAGCTACAGTCCTTGACCCTATATGAATACAATGACTTAATTTGATCTTCAATTTAATATATTTACACTAGTGGATACCAGAAAATCTTATGTTATATTTAATAAAAGTATAAATAAACTCTTAATTGTTAGTGAACATATTGTTTTGATGGCATACGCATTCTACGAAACTAGTTTCAACGATCCAACCATCAAACTTGTTTGTTTATACTTCGAGATCATATACGCATCGGAAAAAATAAACATTCAAAGATCAAGTAATGGGACAAAACATTTTAACAGTTATAAACGAAAAATCACGATTTAACGGTTATTTCAATTTCAATTTTGATGATTTTTTATAGCTACACTCCTTGACCCTATATGAATACAATGAACTAATTCGATCGTCAATTTAAAATATAAATTTTCTAACAAAAACCTAATCCGAACTACAATAATATATTTTTCTAACAAAAATCCGATCCAAACTAAAATAATAAATTTAAAGCTACTCAATAAATATATATACTGTTTAATTTCTTAAGTGTTATGCATACAAAATTAAAAAAACAAAAATAAATTGGTTTAGGTGACGAAATATTGGATTACATCATGCAAAGATTTTTTTAAAAAAAATTCTTTTGTTTATTCTTGTAAAAACTTTGTGTGACGAACCACACTTCGTCGTGCAAAGTCATGCAAAGATGTTAAAAATAATTTTTTTAGAGTGCTGCTATTTCCACCCACCTTATCTTCCCACCCACCTTTTAAATTTGAAAAAATAAAATCATATCTTTCCACCCACCATTATTCCTAAAATACCCTTAAATTATAATATTAAGAGTTAATTTCATATTTTTGCTTGTTTTTACGTTTAGGTGTAATAAAATATTCATAGAATTTATAAAACTCAATTAAAAAAAAGAAATTTATAAAACTCAATTAAAAAATAAGAAATTTTTAATACAAAAACCCATCCACCCCAAGCAGCCACCCTTTCCTCGACCCCAATCCCTAGCTCCACCCTCCTGCCTAGATTCATCCCCCAAAACCCAAGCCTCAACACTACTGCCTCCGCGTCCACCACTAACGAAGAATTGTAGGCTCTGCGAGAAGAGAATGGGCAACTGAGAAACTACTTTGGATTCAATCAACTTCTTGACGCGAATCAGAGAGCTCTAAAGCAGGAATCTAAAATCAATTTCCTTTCAAGGTGGCCGCAGGTATTTTAATTGGTTTAATTTTTCCCATATAATCATTAAATCATTGGGCTTTGTTTAAAATACATGTTTGTTTTTTAGGAAGTGATTTTGTGCGACGATGTGTGTTTCATTGTGCAAAATTTAGTCGCGTAAGACTTTTAGCCACAAAGCTTTGGCTTTCGTCGCGCAAAGTAACTTTGAGTGACGAATTTTGTTTTGTCGCGCAATTTCTCACGCAAGGGGTTTTTTTTACTAGTGAT